>CM043117.1:66685405-66791402 GCA_023701765.1 Hylyphantes graminicola
GTCGCAGTAGATCTACCCGAAGATCAAATGATTATCGTTAATGGCACATTTGTTTACATAAATGGTTATTGTTCTTGGGATTGCCCATTCCTCATAATTCCATAATTTCGTGCATGAATTAAAAGTTTTGGATTCGATTGAATTAATTGGTTTCAATTGAATTAATGTCGCAGGAGAACTACTTGAAGCCTATTGGTGACAGGCCTCAAATTTTGAACTGCGGTCAAGTGACGATATTAGCTATTTTTTCTTTATACTATTCGTTATTTTTTGGGACATTTTTGGCTGCACGGGCCATTTATAGGTTGACAGTTATTTTGGCAATGCCCGGACCCGAACCTGACACCTTCCGCCCTAATTCCTTAACCGACTGAGCTCCCCAGCCGCCTTAATTTATTTGAAGAGTGGATTTTGTTTAGGTGAAAGGCGTGGGCGATGGGGCCAGTGCATATTCGCTCTTCTTAAGTAAGCAGAGAAGTGACAAATTTTGAGTATGGGAACCCACGCTTACCAAGATAATTATTCAAGTGAACACACGGAGGATTGCTATTGCCTTAAAGGGCATCGAATTGGCACTAAATTGCCTTGGGTAGGGAAAGAAAGTGTTTGCTCACTCGCTAAAACTATCAGTTTTATCTCTGTAATTACTAGTGCAAGTTGATGTTGAGTGATTCAAAGTTGAGTGACTGTCGGGGTGAAACCAAAATCTTTTGCATTCCATAAAGGCATGCACAGTCAATAATAATAAACATATAAAGGCATGCACAGTCAATAATAAAAAACAATACTTAAAACATTATTTGTTAAGAAAAAAATTAATATGAAAGTGTTAAGCAACATTTGGAAAATCATTTATCTGTACATAATGGGGACTAAACATTTTCGCCAAAAAAAAGTTATTCAAATTCAAAATTATGTGCAGTTTCACAAAAGCGCTATTGGAAAAATTGAATGGTAATGTACGAAAAACGGGCAACTTCTTCTCAATTTTTTTTAACTCGCTACATTTCTCTATTGAGTCATTTATCCATTGTCCTTTTAATTCAAAATTATATTTAAACAAACTCAGAATTTGTTTAACTAAATTTCATATACCAAAGACTAATAGCTCTTATTTCATAAGTATCGTTTTGAAACGTAATTTAAACAATTCCAACACGTTATAATACCCTATTGAACTGTACTGTGATGATTGTATACTGTCTGAGAATATAGTTAAGTTAAAATGTTATTTTAACTTGAATTAATTCTGCGCGTAGACAGTGAGATTACTTCGATACCTTACTAAATGAGAAATAAAAGTAGCTTAGGTGTTTATATATTCGTATTAACCAATCAAAGGGCTATTCAAGAGGTGTTCAGTAGCTTATTTTGTAGATAATTATTTTCTGCTATAAATAGCAGTGTAAGAAAAAATAGTAACTTCATCCATTTTATTATCATGATTTTACTATACTTCAAGTACTCAACAAAAAAAAAATGCTTTTAATTTATCAACTCCTTTAAAAACGATGTACATTGTTTACTCAACTTTCATTTATTAATAAAAGGATTGGAAAGTTGATATTTTTTTAAAATTTATTATATGAATGAGTTTTGTTTCAAGTACATTGATTCATATATTTTTTACATTCAATAAGCAGTGGTGGAATTTCATGCCTTAGTGGTGATTTAATAGTACTGAATCGTTTGTTGATAGGCAAACCTGTTTTTGTATATGTTTTTGACATGGCAGCATTTCCTGTCTTATAACTACTTCTAAGCCGGGCCACTTTTATTTGCTCCACCCTACATTGACATATTAAACTTATCTTTTTGGGGTTTACTATTTTTTTTAATAAAAAATAGCCTAAAACAATATCTTATAAAACAAAATTTTAGAATGATTGTTGAGGCAGCACTGAGCAGTTAAAAATCTGTCAGCTGGTGTGCTAGAGAAAAACCTTAAAATGTTCTGAGACAATCTGTCTATTTTATACAAATAGTGTGTCTTTTTAATTTAAAAGTTGTTTTTTAACCCTCAAATGCATGATTATTTTACCATCCTGAAAACAAAATTGTATCTTAATACATACATTATGCGGAAAATATTGAAAAAAAATTAACTGCATTGGAATTTAAATAATTTAAATTTTTTTAATTTTTGCCCACATGGCAAAAAACAACTACAAAATTCCAATTTTGATAAGAATGATTAGAAAATTACTAAATACATTTTAAAATAACCCTCTTTAACTACAATTATTTTTTCAAAACAATTTATTTGTATTTAGTACTAATATTATTATACTTTGAATACTGCCGAAGACGTAATTTCACAATAGTTAATAACTTCACTCTTCAATTTTGAATACACTTTTTACTACTGTCATATATGAGGGTTTTAAGTATCTAAAACTTCACTCTACGAAGGTAAAAACAGATTTTTTTTTAAACTTTAAATAGTTAATTTTGCAAAAAAAAAAGAGAACCGTTAAAAGAAAATAACACACACATTATTTTTCTGTTAATACTTGTTTTTTTTCAGTAAGCTGAACAGATTTTTTTTAAAGTGTGCCGGTTCGTCTTTACAATAAGTATATCTACCTGATATGTATATTATTGACTTCCACCTTCAAAGGTGCTCAAATACTTGTTCTAACGGAAAATACGGCATACCTCCATCCCTAATGGAGGCACAAGACAACAACAACAACTGCATTATTGTGTGTATCTCAGTTTTGGAAAATGCAGTCAAATCCCCTACCTTTGAATTTATTTTCGAAAAGCGCTCAACAAAAATATGTGCTCAAGCAAATATTTTTAGCCGTCTCAAATCTTGAGCTCTAAAGAAAAAAATCATTGATAGACCTAAACAATTTTGTTTACGTTAGCCTGGATTGCTTTTCAAGTTATTTTCCTTTGTATTTTTGGATTTTGGGTATGAAAGAATGAATGCATCCAAAAAATATGAAAACCTTCCAAAATTAGTTTCACTTACGTTAATAATTAAGTTTGGCATTTTTTGTATTTTAAAATTGAGTGAGAAAGTTGAAAAACTCATGAATCCAAAACATTTTAGCGGACGCCCCGGTGGAGCATTCGTTTGGACTCTAGCCTCTGGAGCTGGCTTTCTGCTAACATCAACACCAGAATACAGTTCTTCGTTTTTAAGAAAAATATTTTTTTTCTTGTTAAAAAGACTATTTTTGATTATTTGAGGTGAATTTATTTTTAAAAATAGTTTGATTAAGGGAATAAAAAAAATTGATTTTTAAATCTTTAGACGTACTCATTTCTCCCAATAATTAACGTTTTCAGGACATTTTTAAACAAAAAAATTTAAAATATATATTATGATGTAGCAACATAAAACAAATGAATAGTGTTTAAATATAAACTCAAATGAATAAATATGGTTTTTTTTTTGTTTCTTTTTCACACTTTTGAAAAGAAATTTAAAATTGACATAAATCTATTTTTGCATTGTTAAAAATGACTTGCACAACAATTAATTCTTTCAAAAATGGAACGGAAAGAACTTAGTGCAAAATGGGTTTTAATTATTCATCTGTAACAATATCATTTATAAATAAGAAATCATTATTGTAATAAACATTGTTTCCTACAAAATTCTGGTTGCGCTGTTGTAGGAGTTTTGATTTGGTCAAAGCAATTGCGTTTGAAAAAACTGAAATTTCAAAAGCGTTATTTGAGCTAAAAAAAGTTTCAAAAGTATAATTTAAACTTAAAAAGTTTAATTGTAGTGAGCTGAGTAAAGTTTTATTTGGATTGAGAAGCTTCTAAAGCGTTATTTGAACGGATAAAACTTCGGGAAAGTTGTTTGATCTGAAAAAGTATTGAAAGAGAGATTTTCTTGGGGATCTGAAAAAGTTTTTCAAGTCGTGTTGGTAACTTTGAATTAGTATTAAAATGTGCAGCGAGTGGATTTCTTGGTGTTTCAAACACCTGTAAGTACATTTTAAATTAAAACTGAATTTCTACAAATTATGTTCTGAAGTAAATTAAACCACCATGATACTCCAACACTGTAAATAAGTGTTAACAATCATTTAAACTAGATCAACGTAACATTTTACCGTTGAAACAAAATCAAAAACGTTTGTTTGTCAATTTGTTTTTAATTTGTAGAATTCTGATTAGGATAATCATTATAAACTAATTTTAATTATATGTCTGGAATAACCTCGTACTTTAGATGAGTCTTAAACCCTTAAAATATGCTTAGGAAAATGTTCTCTTATGTATAGGTAAACTGTGTAAACTTGCTTTCACTGCATGATATAAAAATTCAAAGTTTTATATAAGAAAACATTTATTATTTAAAAATTGCAATTCGTAAAATTATATTTCAGTAGCAGATCATAAATGACTGCTCCAAACTTCACATTTTAATTCTAAACTGTATATCTGACAGTATATCTGACTTATTTGTTTTGTTATTTCAGTTGGCCTCCACGTCGTCGCCAAGAGCGACATCGCCAACAACAACTCGCCAAATTGCGCCACACCCAGCTGAAGGCTCTCTATACTCGCGCCTGGGTTCGGCATCAGCAAGCCTGCCCACACCCTGACCCACACTACTCGGTCAGCCAGGAGTTCTTCGACTTCAACGTGCTCTAAACACTGCAGGTAAGGTATATTTATATATTTTTTAATGACATTTCAATTTGATAAATCTTATTATGCAATGTGAATATTTTAATTTGTTAACAAAATCTAAATTTATGCCATATTTTTAATAAATCTATTTGTATATTGCAGGGCGCACTGAAGAACTCTAGAAGACGAATCATGATGTCTTCTAAACTGTAAGAATATGAACGAATTTATCCCGAATGTGACTGCATTTTACCTGATTGTGACCTCTCTTCCTCTCTGGTTCAACTTGTGACTTCATTTACCATGATTGTGACTTCATTTACCATGATTGTGTCTGCATTTACTTTGATTGTGTCTGCATTTTAATTCATTGTGACTACATCTTACCTGATTGTGACCTCTCTTCCTCTATTGTTGACCTTGTGACTACTTTTCCCGATTGTGACTACATTTACCATGATTGTGACTGCATTTTCTTTAATTGTGTCTGCATTTTTCTTGATTATGACTGCATTCCCCCTGATTGTGACCTCTCTTCCGTGATTGCTCTATTTGTGACAAACTGTACTTATTCTCTGAACTGTGACAACTTCTTCATCAAGAGTGTCCTATATTTCTTCAACCTCAACTTGTGACACAACTTCCATACTCATCTTGTGACAAGCTGGGGCTGTGTTTCTTCGGTGGCTTCTTTTTTCGAAAGTGACAATGGCTTCTTCTATTGGTGCATGCATTTCCTCAACATGTTCCCATTTTTCTGTACTGTAAAACATTATCATAACTCGGCCTCAATTAAAAAGTTTTTTTTTCACTTTTGTTACTTTTATTATTGAGTTTTCTTCAACTTTTTTTAAACTGATATTTAGGTTTAGAATGTTATTCTTGAGTATAATGAGAAATTTTCCTGACAATTTAATTTTAAACCTTAAGTCATGTAAGACTTTAAAAACTTAAGTCCTAATATATAAGAAATAAAATACTGAGGCTGGTAGCTTTTTGTTATTTCAGTTTTATATTACCAGGAAAGTATCTTTAATATTTTTACTACGAAACGGAGTATTTACAATGATAACTATTTACAGTATAGTATACACTGCAGTCTTTTAACTGTTTAAACTGTGCTTTCGAGCCAGAAAGTTCCTTTCATTGCCCAATATTACGTTTGACGAGATTTGTATGCCTCTTTAAATTTATCCTCTCTAAAGCTTTGCAAAAGGCAGATAAAAGACTTCTATCCTTCCACCACAAGAAAACATATGACAATCCTTTTTGTTACTGAGCCACCACTGTTTTTCTAAAACGATAATACTTTTCATTCTTATTAATGAAAAGATATGTCAAGAAATTATGCAAGCAGAAACAAGAGACGGCGCGACATGAAAATGAAAAAAAAACAAAAACAAGACAACAATAGGGTTAAGAAACCCACGTCTTGTTTTCCGAAACAAGAAGTTTCCAAAGAATTTTCAACTTTGAAATGTTTTCTTTTGATTTCAATGAACCCACGAATAACTTCTTGGAAGCGACAGAGCATGCAGATGATTGGTTAATCGACAAAAAAATGACAAGATAAGGATTTCTGATTGGATAAAAATGAAAATGGGAGTGGTTTGGATTCTTAAAACAATAGGATGGTTATGAGAGTTCATTGTGATGTTTCATGCACTGAGGCAACATAAAAAAAAAACTACAAACTCAATACAAAGTATATATCATTTTTTAAATATTCGTTATAATTACTAATATACAAAAAGGTTTTTTAACGTTTAAAAGTGAAAACATTGTTTGCCGACAGTTTCAATTTCTGGTTCTAAAATACCTATTTTGAAAATTCGTTTTTTCTTTATTGAAATGTATGATATCAGGGAGGGTGCTCAGACAATAATAGCTACTTATCTGAATTTTAGGCTATGCCCTGGAAGGCGCACGACAACAACATGATATCAGGGATAATTTTTCTTACTTCTATCTGTGTGTTCGTATTCTAAGAATACCTGTCAATATTTAAAAATAAAGTAGGCTATTATAGTTTTTCAGAACTATCTTTTTCTGCAGCAACAGTCGGTTACCAGCTAGGAAACAATACAGGTTTCTTTTAGTGTAATGCACTTTTAAGCAAAACTCATAAAACTAAAATGTATAGAAAACCTTAGCTAAGACAAAAAAAAAAAAAACGCAACTCCGCTCCCGAGGGATTAAATGTGATGTTTTGGCAGTCAGTTTTTCTTGACTGGGAAATTAAAAACAGTCATGGTCATTTCCCTTTCATATATTGTTTGTTCAGCCCATCAAAACTATTTTAGGATACAATTTAAAATTCTAAAAAAAAGTCAAAGCTGTTTCTAATAATGAAAAAGCACACAAAGCTTTTTCTAAAAATCACAAAAATATAGTCTTTAAACCACATACAGCTCAGACAGTCTGCGTAAACTTCTGGAAAATGCAAATTCCAACAGTATGTCGACCTTGCGGCAATAAAAAGTTTGGATTGTCACATTGCTATAACGCAAATCATAGGGTCTCAGACGTCTGAAATGTGGATCAATATAAATATTTAGAGATATATTGCAACTTAAATCCAGTATCTTAATCGTAAATGATTTGAAATTATTAGTAGCTAAATCGGATTATGAGAAGTGATCATATTGGTTAGGTTTGGTTAACGCTCCTTTGCTTCGTGTTGTGACAGTCTTCTTAAAATCTGGGAGATTATTATTTCGTAGAAAATCGTCTGGTAAGGAAAAGTTATTTGATTTATTCGAACAATGGAATCAGTTTCACGAGTTAAATAATTCTTCTGGTTTTGAGTTTCCCTTTTTGAATTTAACTGGAAATTGTATGGTATGGTATGGTATGGTATGATACATATATATTCCAGCTTGTGTGCTTGTTCAGAGAACCGCTTATAAGCTTTCGTCAAGTGGGACAGACACAGAAAGAAATTTTACAGTCACAAAGAAATGAATAACACACAGGCAAATAACAACATTTATTGACTGTCACAAACATCCATGCCTGACCGGGATTCGAACCCGACCCCAGCAGCTCCAAAGGCTTGAGTCCTAATGATTGCGCCACCGGGGCGGCTCTTACTAGATAAAATCTTTTCTGTTCATTTGACAATAATGTTTCAACAATGCAGTTCCTAAAATTAAATCAACACAAATATTAATACTATTTATCAGAAATGCGAAGAATAATCTATTTGCAATTTAACTAGTTAAGATATGAAGAGCTTAGTGGAAGAACGTGCTAAGCGACAACAGTGTGAAAACGAGAAAATGAGGTTTAAAGTTTTTGGTTTGCACTCAGATCTGTTGAAAACTATACATGCAAACTGATAAAACCCCAAAAACTTTAAGTTTATTAAAAAAGAGAAACTTGTTACTGTTATGACTTATGACTTATGACTTCTTTGGTGGAGGGCAAGTTCGCCGAACACTGCGACCTTAGGTCTATTGTATTCAACCCCAAGAAATGATACAGTCACAAGAGACACACAAAGAAAGAGACGACACAAACACATAGACAAATAACAACATTTATTGACGGTCACAAACATCCATGCCTGACCGGGATTCGAACCCGACCTCAGCAGCTCCAAAGGCTAGAATGCTAACGAACTTGTTACTGTTAAAGAAGATATTAATCTGTTTATTGACGACAAAATCTGAATTTTTTCAAAAATGTCATTTAGAACGTTCTTCCACCATGCTCTTCATATATTATAGAAATATCTGAGGGGGGGGGGGGTTGTCTAGACAAATGTAACTAAATAACTAAATAATTTTATAAGTTATATACAAGCGTCTTAGACTAATTTTACAAAAGATTTTGTTACATTCCTGCGAAAAGGTACACGCAAAATGTATTAATAGTTAACAATACGAATAAAATTCAAAAGAGATTTCACGAATTCTTAATTTAGCTTGATATCACCGACTCTTCTAAAATTAGTTTAGGACTAGCAAAATTAGTTTAGGTGGTGTGACAGTGTCTTTTGCGAAATTTCGTATTCTTTAGAAAATAAGAAACTATGATTTTTTACCTAGAAATGTGCATTTTGACCTTAAATTCAACTACAACCTGTCTTAGAAAAAGGGTATTTAGTACTTATATTACTTTTAATTACTTAATATGAAATATAAGGCAATTCAAGTTTTGCGATTGGGTCGCAAATACGAACCGGAGATTTTGTGTTTTGTGCACGTTTTGGTGGGTTCTGAGTTTGAAGAAGTTGTTTATTGTATATTGGTTTGTTTGTCTATATGAAACCACTCCACAGCGCGAACTAAAAGAGCTAAGGACTTCAATTTGGTTCACGAGTTTCCAGTACCTGTCGAACGTCATAACAAGACTTGTCTTTTGAGCCGCGGAAGCTCAGTAACGTGAAGCACCGTGCTCACATTGGAAGAGTTGTGGGTTCTGTCCTCGGCGGTGCTCGGAATTTTGATGGTTTCTGGGTCGGCGCTTGTATTCGGCTAAAGACCGCCGCCGTGTTGCTAATGGTAGCTGGGGCAAGTTAAATATGTCGTGATCACAAAGTCCTCCATGTTCCCATACCAAATTAATATCTCTGGGGGTACCAGATCAGTGGGTTATTGGCCTTTGATCTGGATAGAAATTCCGATAGTGAGAATGGATTTGTGATAGAGACCTTCCTGTAAAAAGGGTGTATCATGCTGACGAGCAATATTCAGACTTCCTCCCTTGAGGCGCTCAATAGAAACGGAAGCCACCCCACTTCGCCTTAAATTCGGGTAGTTCTCTATTCCGTGCTAGGTTACCGAGGGGCACTAGAAACAACAACTGGCTTTTGAAAAAAAAAAGCGTAAGAGGAAATGGTAATCGCCGAAAAAGAATATTGAATTACCTATAAGAATTTCCTTTAAATGTGCATTTAATTATCCAGTGTTAATTGGATGTTGCGTATCGTTACATAACCTTAAATTTTCTAAATTTCTTCTCTTAAATTTATATATACTTGGGCCTTTAACTGCAAAAAGGGGGGGGGGGGAAGCGTTTTGGACGATTACGCAAGCAGTCTGCGCTCTGTAACGGGTGCGGGTTCGATTTCCGCCTTCGCCCTGGGTGTAAATTTCTTTCTCTGTGACAGTGAAACTTCTTTCTATGTATATCTTACATGACGAAGGCTTATACAGGGTGAGGCAAACAAAACCGGCCCCGATCTAGAGATGGGAATACGTAGAAATGCTTGGCGAGAAAAAATCTGGAAGCCGCCTGAAGCCTGTTTTTGCATTGGTTGGATCGGATTAGCTTCACATTAGAGCTACTCATAGACTAGTGGTGAGTTCAGATCTTGGTTCGTATTGTATAAAGACGTCCCATAATGCAAATTTTGTGTCTTGCAATCAATTTAGAATGTTTTGTATTACCAAAAGCAAAAAGGTCCGATTCTCTAGGATAAACAACAACCGAAATAACCACAAGTGGGAACTTTTCTTGATCAGCCCTACAAACCTTGTTTATATTTCATTTCAATTAGCTTTTCTAACCATAGCGTAGTTGCCGGCAAATAAGTCGCCAAGCGTTTGTTTGGGCTTAATATTGAAGCGATCAAAAGCTTCAGTTAGCAAACCTGTTTTTGTATTGGTTTTCGACTTGGCAACATTTCTGTCGTATTCTTATCTCCACCTAAGGGCCGGTTTTGTTTGCCTCACCCTGTATAAGCGGGTCTCTAATCAAGCACACAAGCAGGAGTATATATATATGTACCCTACTCTGTACCCTGTACTACAAAAGATCAAAGCAAATAATCTGTAAATCAGCAATTTCTATGAATAGATTAGGTGAAAGATGATCATTATTTGCTGATTATTGTTCATACGGAGTAGATGAAATGAAAAAGAATTTAGATATTCGTTGGGAATGTCTCTATATAATATAAAGTTGTAATTGTAAGACGGTTAAAGCCACGTGACTTACGCGGCTTCAGCCAATCAGAAACGCAGAAAGTAAGTGTGGCGGTGTGCTTGTTTTGTGCCGGGGCTGCTTCAGGTTGCGTCCCGTGGCTTTGGTAGAAATCGTTGTTTAGCGCTAGAGCTACGTGATGTCCTGGAGCAGTCCAACGGAAACTAGCTGATTTTTCAACTGTTGGCATCGGTCTTGAGTTTCCGGCCATGCATCGTAAAAACAGCCGAAGCCGATGCACTCCCCTTTTTCGTCTTGCGCACCCTCCCAGCTGGCCGAGACCTTTTAACTAAAATATCTTAGTCTTGCATGTTTGTTTGCCGAGCAAACAAAGAGGAATTGCGTAGCAATTCTCGGGGGTTGGCGAGCGGTAGCGAACCGGGGGCTTTAAACATAAAGTGTTCCCCCCCCCTCCCCCCTCGGATCCAGCTTAATATGTCTTTTCCATGATTCTAGTCAAAAGTTTTAGTACAGTGGAACTCCGATTATCCAAACTAATTGAAGGTGAATCCAATTTGGAAAATAAAAATTGGGAAAATTGAAAAACTGCCAATTATAATAATGTTTTCCTACTGGATTTTATTTTAAATAATGTTCGTATTACTGCAATGGGATGAATGAAAGGGCAATTTCTTCTGCAGACAGAATCCTTAGTTCGCGAATCAAAGTACGTTTTGAATAACTGAAGTTCTTAAAATCAGATAGTTGGAGTTCGTATAATTTGAATTTTATTATTTTTGTCTGGCTCTTTTAACTACTTATTTCTCAATATAATTTTTATATATTTTGTTTTTTTTGTCAAACATTGTGCGAAATGGCGTATTTTTTTTATTTAATATCGTTGTATTGTTTTGTACATCGGTCATTTGGGATCAGATTTTTTCGCATTGGAAAGCTTTTGTAATAAATGCTGTTTTTTGTTCTTTAAAAAAACACAATGGACATGTTGAGTGGCAACTATTCTGTATGACTGAAAATGAGTTCTCGATTTGTTAATCAATGTAGTGGGCGGAGCTGAAACCATCATTGAAATCCAGGAATGAAAACAAGAATGATGTAGATATCTATGTCACGTGAAACAAGCCATTACATAGTTAATAAAATTTACTCCACAAGGTCCCAGTATCCAAAAGTGACTTGCTAAAAATATGACTGATGATTATGAGTAGAATTATTACTAGATTACAATTAAAACAAAAATTTACTTTATATTTTTGTAAAAAAAATGTGTCAAATTGATCATGAATCAACACCGTTGGTTGAAATTTTTTTTAAAAAAGTTCTTCACTAGACTAAACTGAAAAGATGGCGCTTAAGTCCTCTAATGACCTTCTAAATAGTTTAAGCCCACACACATCCACGAGTTTGACATTTTGCTTTAAAGAAAAAATAAATCGAATTAAAATAAGAAAAAAAGTTGTTTTAACAATTTAAATACCCTTCATTACTGCATTCATAGCCAACTTAAATGATTTAAAAATAATTTGATAAAATGAATGCTATTTTAAACTACGTTGAGGCTTTCCCAGAATTTCTTTTAGTTCTCATGTATAGAGTATTTAATTTGGCGAGTTAGTTAAATAAGATGCCATATTTTAATCCAAAATTCGCCATAATATATTGACAGACTTTGAATTGTAGCATTATTGTTACAAAAAATGTTATTAATATATAAAAATTACTTGTTTATTTGTGTGTGATTCTCTGTGTGATTCTCTTTTGTAAAATTATTTAATCAAAATTTAAAAAAAAAAAATTCGAACTAATTTCAAAAAGTGGGATTGTCGCGACTTGTAAATCAACTACATTTATCACTTTAAAAATTCGTTTGTAAAAATATTCAATACAGCCGGAGAAATGTGGCATATAAAATATTTTTTCACCGTTGGATTAACACTGATGAACTTTGCTTTGGAGACCCGCGATACAGCGCGCCCATTCCCCCTTAAAGTGGTGCTACCAGCACAAGTGGCCTCTAGACTGGCCTCTGGAGTTGGCCAAACAGTTCCCATTGACTAACTTATGCAAGAGAAATGCCAAGATCATCTCCACGGAGCATGTCTTTGCTGTATAAATACCGACACAGAAATGCGTTGGAAAAAAAAAGTGGCTGAACAATAGACCAAATACCCATACAAAAATTGTCAAACAACAACAGGCCAGAGGCCGAGCAAGGTTGGTCCAAAATAAATTTAATACTTTACCAGTTTTTAATGACTATCAAGTTTCTTCTTAAAATCTTCGGCTCTCTTCGAATGCACAATATACTCGAATAAAGCATTCCACTCATTGACAACTCGATTGGGAAAAAATTGTTTTCATACCTCCCTTCTAAAGATTTATTCAATTTCTGATCATGTCCTCTGGTCCGGCTATTTACGGTAAAACCTAAGCCAGCCCTACATGTATCCCTGTTTTATGAACTTGAACCTATAGAACCAATCTGTGGTGGCCCAAACACCCGGGCCACAAAATGGGACGAAGATAGGTCGGTCCAATTTTTTTGGGGCTTCATTTCTCAATATTATTATATTTAATTAAAAAATATGTTAACGCTTAACTTTCCCCTTGTTTGAAGACCATCCCTAAAAGAGGTATATATATTTTTTCTACACTGCAAGAAAAAACTTCTAATATATACTATCTCAGTGTGATATTAAAAGTTCTGCCATCATCCTGCCCTTTTAATGCATAAAATAATGTAGCATTTACTGTGTGTTTCAGGTGAAAACGTTAGCTTCACTACAGGGCCGGATTTCTAAATAAGCTAAGTAGCCTGTAGTCTAGAGCGGCGAATGTTTTACTAATTAAAACGGCATTCGGTATAAATTTTTTTTATGTAAAAATACGAATATTTTTAAGAAAGAAAACAAATAATTTACAATATTGCGCAAACAGTAAACGTATATTTAGTACTAATATTTCGTAGCAAACATGGTCGCTGCGAGGGCAATTGTACCCCCTTCTTCCGGATTTCGAAGTTAAAAGAAAAATGACTGAAATGTTTTAAAAATTTGCTTATTTCGCTTACGATTTAGTGTGTAAAAGTGCATACATTATTCTAATATGTATATCGATATTAAACAGCACATACCACCCTATTTTGCAGTTAACCAGCTACCTTTCCCCGATATTGTGATAGGGAAGGCCAAGCAATCGCAGCCTACAGGCACCAAATCTTCAAATCCGGCCCTGCTTCACTAGTAGTATCATCCTGGAAGAATTAAAAAAAAAATTCAAATATATTTTTACACTTGCGTTGCTATGACAATAGCAACCGAGTTCTCTATATACTTATGCATTATTATTATTGTATTTCTTATTGAATTATGTACTTTAACTTTAATGCAAATCTAACGGTCATTATTCAAAATAAGATTTAGAATTATGGATATAAATTTTGATTTCAAAATTCATGTGGCATTATTTTAAAATTCCCGAAAAAACGGTAGTTTGGCGATGTTCATTCATTTCTGGAGAACTTGCGATTGCAGCCTCAAACGTGGTAAATGGCGTGTTATCCAAACAGATCTTTCAATGGGTGTTGACGAGGTCAGGATGTCATGAAAAGGTCCTAATGATTGGGGGTGGTATGTCGTTGAGTTGTTTTGACAACAATGTATCTGGCATTTTTAATGCGTATTTTTTTAATATCTGAATCCGATAACTATAAAATAATGCATTTCATTCTTGATTTTTAATTTACTTTCTTTTTCTTAAAATTTGAAAGAACTATAAAAAAATGTAAAGTAAATATTAAGATAGAGACATTTTATATTCCGTATGTCCTTCTGTATCCCCTTCCACAATTTTTTTTCTAACAGTCCGATTTTTTAAAAAAAAAATTAAAAAAAATGTATGTAATCAGAGACCCATCTTTTTTCATATTTTTTCTGTCTATCTGTGGTTCTCTCTGTCTGCTTGCACTTTATGAATCTGTCTCACTTTCTGTTCGAACCGTGCAAATTTAAAGATAAATCATTTCCTTCTAGAATGAGAAATCATACCTTTCTAGCAAAAATATGATTTTTTCTTTAAATTTGCACGTTATGATATCTCATAGTAGCTACATTTCATACTTTTACACGTCTGTCTATCTATCCGTACTATTAGAGATTCTGACAATTAGCGTTAAAACTATCAATATTAAGTTATACATATTCAGAAAAAAGTATCTACACTACGTGTCAACCTAACTTGGGTAAAAACAAAGAGTAAAAAGTAAGAGGGAAAAGCATGATTGGTTCGTTAGTTGGAAACTCTTGTAAGGTAATATTTGCATACAAAATGATCTGAATACAATTTAACCAAAATACACTTTTCATTCTGATAAAATTGCAAAAATTTTCTCAAATAATGTTCAAATCTGCTAGACTTTCAATGAAATTAATGTTTTAAATATGTTTTGTGGATGAATTCACAAATAATTTATGGAACTCTTTACATCCGCGGAAGGATCTTCTCCATAGCATATTTTTATTTACCCAACTTGGGTTGGCAAGGAGTGTACATTATATTTTACAACAATTTTCATCGTAATCATCCTATTAGCCCGATTAGACCAAGGCTTTGCTACTTGAGCCTTTTTTCAAAATTTATGAGAATCGTCACAACATCAAAACAAAGCAAATTTGGAAGGAAGCTAGTATCCAGTTATTTAACAATTAATTGTTAAATTTTAAAAATTTACTTAAAAAATTTAAACTTCACCGAAACAGGTCTTACAATTCTTTCAAATTAACAAAATGATGTCCGAGAAAAACCCATTTAAATTAATGGGCTTTGCGTGCCAGGAAGTGTATGAGTTGTACTTAGTTTTCTTTTACAAATTGAAAAATGTCTTGTATAACAATTTGTTTGGTATGCGGCTAGCTTTGGTTTGTTGACATTTTAAGACGGCACGTGGGGGCTGTTTATGTGAAGATTATCCAAGAAAATAATTATCTGATATATATTTTATTTTTTTTTGAGAATTGTCATTTTTACTTATTTACGACGGTTTTCGAGAAAATTTTCATGAGAAAATATAAATTTTGCTTGGGTTTTTGTAAATAAAAAAATACAGCGAACGAAATTTAGTTTAGTTTAGTTAAGATTAATTATCGTCGTACCAGACGACATAATTAAACATAATTAGATGAAAATTTTAAAACGGCAAGTGGGGGCTGTTTGTTGCCCCCCCCCAAAAAAAGATGATCTGGTAGGTTTTACTTTTTCGAGAATTGGCATTTTAACTTATTTACGACGGCTTTCGAGAAAATTTTCATGAGAAAATAAGAATTTTGCTTGGGTTAATGTAAATAAAAAAATACGGTGAACGAAATTTAGTTTGGTTTAGTTTAATTATCGTCGTACTAGACGACATAATAAAACATAATTAGTTGAAAATTTTAAGACTGTAAGTTTTTCATGATTGATATTATAATTGAATTTCGCCTTCAGATCTGAAGCGCATCATCAAATCTGCAAATTGTTACTTTTCCTAATACTGAAACTAATCTTTATTTATACTCAATTCTAAAATAAGATGCTAGGTTCATGGTTCTTCTCGCCATAAAAAACATAAGCCATCATCGAATTATATGCAGTTGATAGTATACAATTACATTTAAAAACGAAAAGCTATATCAACATTCTTGATCAAATCAATAATTTTAACTCAAAAGTTTCATTGATGCCCATTTGCAATCAAACAGATATTTTTTATTTGTTCTTATATCTTAAGATAATAATAGAAAAAAGACTATCCAATTCCACAATTACGATCCCATCTGCAAAAATATAAACAAAAGACTACTGATTTCTTCAATGGTAGCGTTTCAAATGATGTAACGCTCTTTTTTCAATTGTATCCGTACTGAATTACTTTGGTTGCTTCGGTTTCACTCTAAATATGACCGATATAGATGAAAACAATTTTTTATTCGATGCAAGATTTCTTTAACCCTCTAATGCATGAATTTTTATATTCAACCCCAAAAAATATATATGTATCTTTAATACTCACACATTATGGGAAAAATACTAAAAAATTTTTTAACTGCATTACAATATAAATAATTTCAATTTTAAAAAAATTTTCCATAGGACAAAAACCAACTTCAAAATTCCAATTTTGATAATAATGACTAGAAAACTACTAAAATTATTTCAAAAAAATAGATCAACTAAAAAATCATTTTAACTATGATTAATTTTCTAAACAATTTATTAGTGTTTTAGTACTATAATATTATTATTCTTTGAATACTACCAAAAACGTAATTTCACAACAGTTAATAACCTCACTCTTTAATTTTAATAAACTTTAAAATAAAATTTTATAGATGAAAAATACACAGATTTGACTAGGAGGAGCTCTAATTTGATAGAATAAAGTGGGTTATTTTACTTGTTACCAAACGGTAGCAGTATGCATTAGAGGGTTAACAAATGTTTTGAACAACCAACAGAACAACATGGAGTTGAAATTTTAAGTATTAAATAAGTAAAATATTCTTAGAATACTCTTTTTCGAATACCAAATCATAAGTGATTCAGGCAACAAATGATAACAAGTCTTTGGAACTGTTGTCATCCATAACGTGAAAAAAAAACATTCAAGGGCATATTTTCATAATATCTTCTCTTTTTAAATTGATCCACACAAGCAATAAAATTTTCAAGTCTTTCTCAAGCTACAGTCTCGACCTAGATTGCCCGAATGAAAATCGTCAAATGGAAGAAGCCTGATGTCCGTATCGTCTGCCATGACCTATTTTATTTTATTTACGCAGGTTGGAGAGAAGACATTTCATATTTCACGGCCGAAAATGTCATAAAATTATTTTACATAACATTGATACACATTAAAAAAGATGCTGCTAAATTGAATGTAGTCTGCGAGTAGTTCATGGACATTCATGTTTATAATTCTTAAAATTGAGTCCTTGAATGGTGATTGATAGGTTATTCGACTTGACTACACTGCAAAAAGCAGTGTCTCAATTTCAGCACAAATGATGTCTGAATTGAGTTTTCAGACACTTTGGGGTCTTAATTGAACACTCTCTGAAAAATTCTCTCATGTATTTTAGACACTATAGTGTCTTAAATATGTTTCTGACACTGTAGAGTCTGACTTTTGATGTAAATGTCTGAAATTTAGACACTTTCAAATTCAGACATTTTAAATCAGACACTTCATGCCATGCAATTCAGACACTTGAACTTAGAATTTTTTTGAGATGAACCGCAATTTAATTCATAAGTAAAACAATCTTTTTCACTTGAAATTTGTTAATTATAATTATATTATTCATTAAAAATAAAAAAATTCAATTTACTTGATAAATAATATGATATGCCACCAAAAAATATCATTTACATATTTTTTTAATTTAATAATTTCATAAATTAAATCGAAAAACTAAGAATATATTTCATTTTTTTGATTACAAAAAATTGTTATTCTTTAATTTAACTATTTTTGCAATGGTTCTTAACGTTCCTCTCCAAGCACTCTAGTGTGACTTTAATTAAATTAAATTTAGTTGGTAACTCGACTTATTTAAAAAAAATTATTAAAAAATAATTAAACCAAATTTAATCATTAAAAGTTGGTTTATAATTGGATCTGTATTGCGATTTCAAGAGAAATATGATTTTGTCATATCGCGGCTGTCTTTTTGTTATCCAAGCACACGGCTTTAGGTATTTTTTCTTCTCCTTAAAATATGAGTGTAAACCACTAAAGAAGCAATAATTACTCTCTATTATACACTAGCTTTTAACAGATGGTTTGATTTCAAAATGATTTTGATTAATTGACGGAATAATATTTTATATAAGCAACTGCATCTTAATGAGCTGTCAACGGCCGTACCATGTTGAAAATACTGGTTATCATCCGATCACCGAAGTAAAGCCACATCGAGAGTGGTCAGTATTTGGAAGGGTGACCACCTTGGCAACACCGCGTGACGTTTTGGCATTAATTTTAATATAGTTATGTTGTATATGTGTCTGAATTTTAGACACATTATATGTCTGAAAATTTTAAGACGTCTTTTGGTGTCTGAATAATGTGCACCCTGTTTCAGACGCTTTTTTGTCTGAAATCAAGACATTTCTGTTTGCAGTGTAGTAAATCGTAAATATTTTTTTTTCTTTGCATTGATTTTTTTAAAAGATTTTTTTAAAAATAGATTAATTAGAAAGTCGAATATTGGCTTCTTTCAGATTACGTGAAGCTCTTCCAGTTTTTATTCTTGAATTTGTGCGATTTCATTGGATGTTTCGGTTGCACTCTATCTGCGTGGTCTTTTCGTCTACTGTGTTCTATTTTAGAGTTCTCTGCGTTCAACACTCGTTTTTGTTCCCTCAGTTCTTTCGAAAATTTAACTATAATTAACAAGTAATGTTTAGATGTTAAATAAAATTCATTTATTACGAAAGTAAATTTTTTTTTGCAAGATTTTGCCCGATTTCACTTATTATGACGAATATTTTAAATGTATAACCCGGATTCAGCTAAAACTAGAATTAACCACTGAGAACTAGTTTTAACCGAAGCCACTGGTGAAAACTAGTTTCCTCTATCTAAAACTAGAATTCACTAGTTAATACCGGTTTTGACCAATTGTAATGGTTAAAACTAGTTGTAATTAGCAAAAACTAGAAGAAACTAACATGTTTTAGATAAAACTAGAATTAACTGCGAATGCTTGACTTTTTATTTATTATGAACGTTAATTTTAAAATCTTATTAACACAATGGAGTCCTTAAAAAACTCGATGTACGGTTCTTAATGGAGTGTCTTCCAACATATAAACGCTTTCATTGGATTTCTGCCCAAACTTTCAGCCCTAAGTTTTATCTAATATAAGTGTGTGTTATAATTAAAACTGCATTAAACCAAACTATTTCGTCAAAACTAGTATCAACTGGCAATAGCTAGTTTTAGCTTTTGGAAACTAGTTTTAACTAATTGCATGAGTTAAAACTAGTTTTCACTAATTAATTTTGGTTCTAGCTGATTTCGTGTTTTAACGGTAACACATGCAATGTATGGTTTGGGAACAGATTATCAATTGAAGGGTAGATCGAACATCGGGCTCACTCTTGTATTTTACATTAATATTTAAGTTATAGCGTCCCTCGGAGTAATATTCCTGTTCAGAGTCATTTTTAAGTTTTAAAACACTTCATCAAAATGACAAAAAAATCATAGAAGTATACTGTGAAATATACTCACTGGAATTTATTACTTAACAACGAGCTGAATTATTAATTTGGATTTTTTTTAAAAAATGGTTTATTAAATTTCTGTAAAATAATATAATCCTTAGTTATGATACGTTCCTTAGATATGCAAATGCATCAAATTTCAAAGCTGAAATTAATTAATTATTATCATTTAATGAAATTAGTAACTGCTATTAATTAAGTTACCGAACCAAATGCATTTCAGTCAGTACCGAAAATCAAAACAATACAGCTGGAATCGCCACTTAAAACGTGAAGCATGCCCATTGTTAATTGAGTTATGTCATTGATATTGGTAACTTGAAAGGTTACTAGTTTAGCTCCAAATATAGCGTAAAATTAATTAAATAAGCACATTTAGTATTTGAATTATCATCATGTATTGACCGAAATCAGAGAAGGACAAGTTCTGAACATTTTCAATGAATGTGTTTTAGCCTAAAAGTCAGTCTTTCAAACACTAGAAATATAACTCTAAAGCACTAAAGCATAAAAAATAAAATCGTCATAGCTCGGGAAAAACTCGTAAAGAAATTTAAATTCCACTAAACCAATTTTGGTGCTGCCATCTGTTGGATTTATCAGGACCTTTATCTTTTCTTGCATTATAAACTAAATTAGAATAAGATTTTTTTTAACAGTAATATTTTTTATTTACTTTTGAAAGTATTACAATGGGATCTTAATGTCTTTTCTTGAGATGTAAAGTTACTGAGGAACCTTTATATGCTTCTATACATCGATTTCAATATTCAAAAAATCACCAATTCTTTATTGAGGAATTCATATTAAAAATATGTTTAAAGAAATCATTATTATAATAATATAAGCAATTTAATGGTTTTATATAACAAACTATAGTTATGTTTACAGGTGTGCTAAAAATATTACAAATAATATTAATAACCTTCAACGGCAATTAAAAAAATATTGATAAAGTAAAAATGCAATATTTGTAAAAGAGAACCCATTAGCGTTATATCAAACATTAAAATTCTAATAAAGCACCCTAGAAATACAATTTCTTTTGTCTTAGTTTGAAGATATCCGTAGAGATAGACCATTTGATTTCAGTTTGACGCCGAGCTACTGACACTGACAGCAATGTAAGCGGCACAGAACCATTCCCAACATACACTCCGTGCCAACCTAACTGGGTAATAACAAAGAGTAAAAAGGCAGGGGGAAAAGCGCAGTTGGTCAGTTATTTGGAAACTCTTGTAAGGTAATATTTACTAAAAGAGGATCTTAATGCAATTTAACCAAAATACACTTTTCATTCTGATAAAATTGCCAAATTTTCTCAAATAATATTCAAATCTGTTAGACCTTAATCGAAATTAAGGTTTTAAACATGTTTTCTGGATGGATTCACAAATAATTTATGGAACTCTTTACATGCGCGGAAGGATTTTCTCCATAGCATAGTTCTATTTACCCACTTATTTCTGAGTGAAAAATATTAATGAAATTTTGTAGAAATTGTAATTTAGCATTTTCAATAAAACCACCAAGTATAAATAAGTCTAATTTATTTATAATAAATCTATCGAATCAATTACCCCAAATTAACGTTTACATTATTTCCCTCACCGTTTAATAGTTTTACATACTTAATAATTCAATACTCCGCCACCTAATTTATGGTCTATATGAGACTAACACATTGTCCAGTGAAGAAAACTATAGTTAATAAATCAAGCGTATGGAATGTCTTTAACAAATCTGGTTATTAAATCCAATGCAGCTTCTGGTTGATCATATGGAACCATGTGTCCTGCATTTCTGACAAGAATTCCGAATAAATTCCCGTAATTTCGGACATATCCTGCGACATCGTTTTTGTCCTTCAGCTTCCAGATTTTCCTCTCTGCATTTCTGTACTCCTCAGAATGTTTCCAAGTCACATTATTCAGGAGGAATCTTTCGGCTAACACGTAAGGACAGGCCAAATCGAATTGGCCGTTGTAAATAAGTACCTTGTAGTTGTTGGCTAAAGTGGCGACTTGCGCCGTCGAGGTCGACACGACAGGATCCACCTTCAGATAGTGATTGGCCGTTTCACTAAGATCGTTGAATGCAAGGTTTCCGACGTGGATGGCCTTTCTCACCATTTCGGTGCTAACGTAATCGATGTAGTACGAATGTTCTTTAGGCTCTTCGGTGAACAGGAGATTGTAGAAGAAATTATAACCAGAATATTATTTCCCTCACCGTTTAATAGTTTTACATATTTAATAATTCAATACTCCGCCACCTAATTTATGGTCTCTAAGGGACTAACACATTGTCCAGTAAAGAAAACTATAGTAAATAAATCAAGCGTATGGAATGTCTTTAATAAATCTGGTTATTAGATCCAACGCAGCTTCTGGTTGATCATATGGAACCAAGTGTCCTGCATTTCTGACAAGAATTCCAAATAAATTCCCGTAATTTCGGACATATCCTGCGACATCGTTTTTGTCCTTCAGCCTCCAGATTTTCCTCTCCGCATTTCTGTACTCTTCAGAATGATTCCAAGTCACATTATTCAGGAGGAATCTTTCTGCTAACACGTAAGGACAGGCCAAATCGAATTGGCCGTTGTAAATAAGTACCTTGTAGTTGTTGGCCAAAGTGGCGACTTGCGCCGTCGAGGTCGACACGACAGGATCCACCTTCAGATAGTGATTGGCCGTTTCACTAAGATCGTTGAATGCAAGGTTTCCGACGTGGATGGCCTTTCTCACCATTTCGGTGCTAACGTAATCGATGTAGTACGAATGTTCTTTAGGCTCTTCGGTGAACAGGAGATTGTAGAAGAAATTATAACCAGAATAGCTTGTTATAAATGAGGTAGTGGCTACGTCTGGATCTGTCAGAATCACAAAATATTTGTTGAATTCTTTTGCGGCAAGGTGGTGTTCTCCTTTGTCCAAGTAACTAGTCATAGTGTCGTATATTTTTTTGATGCTGGATGCTTGTTTCAAGTCTACTATACCTAATTGGTACAAAAATTCTTCGTAGCGATTTAAAAGCCGAACGTCATAGTGACCGTTCCCCACACAGATACCTTTGAAGTTTATTTTCGCTGGAGGACCGTCGGTCTGCAATTTGTATCCGAAATGAGGTACATATTGACCTGCAATAAAATTCAAGAATATTATTCTATATGCATGCTAAGCTTGGATCTCAAACGAAGTAAGAGACCAACTAAATTCCGAAAACGGCAAAAACTTTCGTCTACTGGATGAATATATTTTTCTAGATTTGTCAACTCATTGCCATGAAAGCTGTGGTATTTA
This sequence comes from Hylyphantes graminicola, assembly GCA_023701765.1. Classification (NCBI taxonomy): domain Eukaryota; kingdom Metazoa; phylum Arthropoda; class Arachnida; order Araneae; family Linyphiidae; genus Hylyphantes; species Hylyphantes graminicola. Next base: position 66,708,473 of record CM043117.1, read on the forward strand.
GCAAAGCATAATTTTTTTTAAAAACATATTGACTGAAATTCTAACTTTGTTAAGTCTACGGTAGACTAACCAGTGAATGAACGTTTAAGACGCTGCTTTCGCCAGTGAATGAACACCAGTATATAATGACCAGGACAACCAACCATGTCAGATAGCTTTCTACTACATGGGAGGAAGTCAGTGCTGGCAATCCATCTAGTGGAATGATTTTCAATACTTATTTTTTAATTTTATTTACCAAATGTTCATTCACTGGGGCTTGTTCGCTCACTGATGCTCAGTCTGCCCTACATGAATATTAATCATTAATGTAACAAAAATTTTGTCGTTTCCGTTTTCGTAGGACCCTTAACAAGAAATAAGTTCAGTCTTTAAAAAAGTTAATTTCACCTCCATATGATTCTCCGCAGACATAAAAGTCATTTTGACTGTACTCATCATACACTGTAAAGAACTGTTGTAAGAACGTGTACAAGTCGTTGGCGATTTGTTCCTGGCCGGTGGCATATCCATTTTCGTTGTCTGTGAAACTGAATCCTGCGCCCACTGGATTATCCACATAGAGGACGCTGAACTCCTCTGCCCATGTGTGATGCCGAAGCCCCACTGACATGTCAGAATGCACCACATAGGGTCCATGTAACACAAACATGCCCAGCAGACTGCTTGAGCCAGGACCTCCTTGCAGCCAGAGGATGATGGGTGCACTTTTGTTGTTGTTCTGTAAAAAGATTTTTTTTTTAAATAGAAAACCAAGAATAGAAAAGTCAACCAGATTAGCATAATTGGTAAAAGTACAGGGATAGTCAAAATGAATAGGACAGTAAAAAAACTATTTTTAGACGAATGCATGTTTATTGTAACCAAGCTACAGCTACTACGTATGGACAGATAATTTATCAACCTATCATTAATTGTACTATTCATTTTGACTAACCCTGTATTTTTAGGTTTTAAGTTAGTAAAAAACCTAAATAAAAAAAACTAAAAAATGCGTGGGTTTGTTTAGGGCTTAAAAATTCACAATATGCAGCCATAAATTCTCTAAAACTGATACATTTACATGCATATTTGCTTATTTTGATTTTTTTTCAATGGCTGGAGTATCGTGATGTGTAAAAGTACTATTAGATAAAGAAAACCTACATATATTTTATTTAAGTTTTTTTCATAATAGGAAATAAATCAAAAATAAAGGTAAACCATGAAAGAAAATTACAAGCATAGCTGAAAAAGAGAGTAATTGCTAATGTACTATGTCTATGGCACTACCTTCAGTCTAGGGATAATAGAACAATGGTTTAATTCCCCCCCTCTCCCTAAAAGAACCAAATTTTATTCATTTTTTTCCAGTTTATAATCAGAACTTTTTAATAGTTTCTTAAAACCAACTAAATGTTTTATTTTTACATCAAAGCAAGTTCATTTTTAATTCAGAAGTTAGAATAAGTAAACTGTTGGTTTGTATTTATGTAAATTTCTGGTTTATGCCCCCCTCCCCCCCCCCACTCTGCCAGCACCCCATCATGGTATTATAAGGTTAAAATATCAGTCTTAAACATATGTGTTTTTACGCGTTTATACCTAATTTGAATGCGATGAAATTTCTTTCAAATTGAAAATAAAAAATTAAATAAACCCTATGCTCTCAACATTGCGCAATGATTTTGAAGGAGTAATTTTTCTATATACACGTTTTGCTACATACGATTGTCGCATTTTTAAAAATCCAGAAATAACTTTTTAGGTATTCTTTTTACATTCGAAAACAAGATTCGTACTAATACCTGAACTCCGTTTTTGAGATATGAAGGAATGTGCGTAGATCACGTTTGGTCCATTTCTCTTCTTTTGTAAGAAAAATCACTTATTAACCCTCTAATGCATGAGTTTTTATTTTCATCCCCAAAAAATATATGTATCTTTAATACTCATACAATATGGGAAAAATACTGAAAAAATTTAACTGCATTTGAATTTAAATAATTTCAACTTTTAAAATGTTTTCCATATGACCAGGAATTCCCAACCTTTTTGCACCAGCGTACCACTTGACTTTTTAAGAAAGTACCATCTGACCTAAATCTTTTAATTAGCATATAATATTTACTCTTCGAAAAGTATTCACATTTAATGGTTAAATATTTGTTTATTTATAACATGATTATAGTAAATCTGAATTAGAAAGAATAAAATGGTATCCGTTTACAGTTTTATATATTACCCATTAGGTCTAAAAACATACAAAAGAAAAAAATAGTATAAACTCAGCAAAAATTAATCATCATACAAAGTATGCTTTTATAGTCTTTAGTGCGAAACTTGTTGATTGCCTGTGATTAAAATGTCAACTTAGGAGTAATTGAATTTATTTTCACTTTTAAGTTCTCTTCAACACTTATTCTGCTTCTACGTTTATTTTTTATGTACAAGAGTTAAAAATAATGAGTGATATGTTTGCGTTCTCACTGCTCATGCGTACAGAAGCTATTAGTGCAATAGCAGCATGTTACTCACATCCCTGACAGAGTACCACCTGAAATTTTCTCGCGTACCACCAGTGGTAAGCGTACAACCGGTTGGGAACCCCTGCCTTAGACGGTACGATAATTTTTTTTATCGTACCTTGAATGATCAATGCATCTTTTTGATGCTATACAGTGCTCAAATAAATGCATTGATCATTCAAACAACACTTAATATAAGTTTAGGTAAGAGAAATAATTCAAATCACAAGCAATATGAGAGTTATATCTAAGAGTATACTACTCACCATCGCCGGAAAGAACCAGAAAAAAGTATTGCTGTTGTACTCCTTGTTGACAGTGATGAATCCGCTGTAGCTGGTCACACTACCGGTTGCATTGGGCAACTGACCAACCCTGCTCAGAGTGCGGCACTTTTGTACGTCCCCATTCTCAATGTAGGGAGTCAGAAACAGAGGTTTACCAGTGGGCGAGCTCATGTCCTCTGCCACAGCGAGCTTGATTAAGACTACACACAGTATCGTGAACAACGATACCATCTTACACTTATACAGAATCATAAATAACGATTCCATCTTGGACTTACACAGTATCATGAGCAACGATACCATCAAACACTTATTCGAAGGTAGCCCATTCACTTGATATTCTAGATGACTCTCGAATTCTAAAAGATATTTCTTAATTTTGATTTTCCGGAAAAGTAGCGGTAATACTATTCTGCCATACGTTCTTTATGCCTTGCCTTTTCCCTTTTTTTTGTGTACCTTTTTAAAATTGAAAATATTTATGTCCTTTACTTGTGTCTGGCTTCTGCAGGTTTTATTTGGAAAATAGTTACATTTGTTTGCTCAGCATTATTTGCGAGACGAAGAGTAAAGGTTTAATTCTATTACCGATTTCGCCACAAATATCATCTGTCCGAAAAATGTTTATGCAGGTGTAAAATTTTTATTTTCTTCAAACGATGAGAAATATCTTAGGTTGTGTTTTCAATATCAACAAACTGCTTGAGTTAGTTGTTTTTCGTATTAAATGAATTTCAGTCACAGGAATCTTAGATGTAGAAAATAGCTACAATAAATTTATTCCTATTTTGTAATGTAGGCTTTTACTCATATACCACCTGCTTGAGAAAAGAAAATGAAGCGCTGCCCAAAGTTTATGTTTTCCTTTTAAATACTGAACTTTAAAAAAGAACTAAAATATATAATTTCTACTTTACCTTTACTTAACTACTTACTGAAATTCCTATCAGAAAACTAGAAGGTTTTTTACAGTAACTGTCATCTAGAACCTTTTCTATACAAGATTTATGTTTCTGAAATTTCTCCAAACACAGCATCCAGTTGTAATTTAAACTTTAAAAAAAAAACTATTTAAATTAATTTTCTTTAGCTAATTAAATTAATATTATTTATTAGCTGCCGATAATTTATTCCAAGTTCGAAGAATAATATTGTATAAAATAAGGTTGTTTCAGATGATGTAACTCTCGTGTTTTCATTTTTGGTTTTCTTGGGATTTCATTGGTTTCTTTGATTTCTCTCTCAAAATAAGCGATTTCTTTCTTCTGCTCTTTTTTTCTGTGTAAGAGTTCTTTCCGTGCTACTTTTTTTATTCCTGCTATTTATTAAACTTTATCGGTTTTAAATCGATTGAGATCGAATCGAGAAAAGCTTTAGTTTTACTGAAAGAGGAAAAAAAAATTGAAAACAATACCACTGGAACTCTTGCCACTCAGGACGTAAAACCTGCCCATAGCTTAAGTGCTATATTGGCATCCGTTCCAATTAAATTTGGTGCATTAAAAAACGTCGAAAACACCTGAAATCCCGCGAGTTTTTATTCTTGAATAAGTATCAACATAAGCATCTGAAAAACCTTATATTTTCAAAATATTCATTTATATGAAGGCAAGAAACTACTCCAAACGGCACTAAAGGAATAAGAAATGTGGCGAGCGGGGTAATGGGCTATATAGCCTACGCCCTTCCCTTATAGAGGGCGCAATCAATGTCATTTGTCAATCTTAAGAGTTTGATGTCATCGCATCGACCAATCAAATCGTTTTTCACTGATGATGAATAATTTCTGTTCACTGGTACGGCACAGGCGAACTTTTTAAATGTTTTGGGTTTTGAGACGTAATTCCATTTATTACATTCCATGAGCGATAAAACGAAGGATTTACTGTACTTAATATAAATTGGTATTTTGAGTAAATAATGGTATAGCTATAATGTAATGGAATGCTTAGTGATTGCAGACTTTTAGTGAAATTGGAAATGTAATGAAGGTTTGCACACAATACTTATCATGTTGTATGAAATATTTGACTTTGTAAGACACCCTTGTAAGACAAAAATAAATTTTACTTCTAACATTTTTTTAATAAATGAATTCTCATGACATTGTTGGCGTGGCAGCAGCGATTTAAATGACTTAAAAACTAAATTTTTAATGTTAATTCAAGGGATAATTCACTGACAGACAGTAGTGTTGTATAAATATTATAAACCTAGATTAAGGTTTTTATTGACTTTGATTAACACATGTACCATTTTGTACTTGGTACGTCTTTGTAAACAATGATTAACTGTTGCCATTTTGCTTAAACAAAGTAGTGTTGCCATATTAATAAATAACATTAACAAAATATATATGACATTCACCCTCCATTATTCAAAAAGTAACATAGTCCTTTAGGTAGGACGGTTTTTGCCTCCTGCGAGTGTTCGTGGTTGATGGTGTAGAGAGATCAGCTGCAGAGTCTCTGCCCACTAATGGCTCTGCATCAATCTCACTCTCCTGGTGTTGTCCTGGGCAAACTTCCTGCAGTATTGTAGATGGTTCTTGATCGTGAGAGGGCACGTCTGATCTGGTTGTTGGCTCTCCTAAGGGTGCTAGATGTCTAATCGAGACACTTGATTCTCGACCGTCTGGCAGTTTAACAAAAGCATAATCTGGATTAGCCTCGATCAACAGCACTTCCTGCACAATCGGATCATATTTGCTTTGTCGCATGTTGTTTTTCATCAGGACAGGACCTGGCTGAGTTAGCCATGTAGGTAGGGAACGCCCGTTAAAAGATCTTCTAGGGTGGTTGAACATCCGCTCATGTGGTGTGGCATTCGTTGATGTACAAAGGAGGGAACGAATGGAGTGGAGGGCTTCCTCCCATCTCTCTGTTCCAAGTCCTTTGGAGTTCAGGGCTAGCAGAACTGTTTTCCACACAATTCCGTTGTACCGTTCAACTTGGCCGTTTCCCTGTGGGTTATACGCAGTTGTCCTGCTCGTAGCAACACCCAAAGATGTGAGGAAGGACTTGAGTTCTTGCGACATAAACGAAGTTCCTCTATCCGAGTGGATGTAGGCAGGAGTTCCAAACAGTGAAAATACATTTGTCAGTACCTTAATTATACTGTAGAAGTAGATATATCAGAACAGGGAAATGCAAAAGGGAATCTTGAATATTCATCCACAATGGTCAGAAGGTAACGATTCTTAGTTGAAGTTGGTAAAGGGCCTTTAAAGTCGATATTCAGTCGTTCAAAGGGAGAGGTTGCTTTTATTAGTTGTCCTTCATTTTTACAGAAGCGAGGTTTCAACTGGTTACAAGATGGGCAAGCTTTGGTCACTGTCTTTATGTCATCTAAAGAAAAAGGCAAATTTTTAGCTCTTATCCAATGGTGCATTCGAGTAATGCCAGGGTGGCAGAGGGCATCATGCAAATCTTTAAGATTGGTCTCTGGTTGAATAGAAGCAGCAATCCTGGACATTGTGTCGGCAGTAGTATTTCTGTTGCCTGGACGGTAGATGATATCAAACTTGAAATTAGCCAGTTCTAGTCTCCACCTCATAATCTTTTCGTTCTTAATTTTACTCGAATGATGCTGATCAAACATGAAGGCTACATATCTTTGGTCTGTTAAGACTTCGAAATGCCTCCCCATCAGGTAGTGTCTCCAGTGGCGCAGAGATTTAACTATTGCGTAAGCCTCCTTTTCAACTGAAGAGTGCCTTTGTTCTGCCGTGTTCAGGGTTCTTGAAAAAAAGGCGATGGGTCTCTCAGCTTGGCTAAGTGTTGCCCCAATGGCAAACTCAGAGGCATCAGTCTCCACTCTGAACTGAGCATCACTCTCTATTGCAGAGAAGGAAGCTTCTGCAACGTCTTTCTTCAAGGAGTTCAGAGCTTTCACTGCATCCTCTGAAAGTGGGAAATCTTTTGTTAGCAGGGGACGAATTTTCTCAGAAAATTTAGGGATCCATTTACAGTAATGGGCAAACATGCCCATGGTTCGTTGAAGAGAAGCTGTGTCCTTTGGGATAGGCAAGTTCATCAGAGGGGCAAGTCTATCAGGATCAGGTTTAATTATCTTGTCTTCAATTAAATATCCCAAGATTTTTACACACTTAGTTGAGAAGTTGCACTTTTCTGTATTGAGGGTGAGGTTATATTTCTTAGCTGCAAACAGTCCGCAAACAGTCACATCATCCAAGTAAGGAAAAGTACCTTCCAGGTGTTCTTCTTTTATCAAACTATCAATATTTCGCTGGAAAGCTGGCACACCATTTGTAACTCCGAATGGGATTCGTGTAAATTGATACAGTTCTCCTGCGGCTTCAAAGGCTGTGTGAGGCTTATCCGAGTCCAAGATGGGAACTTGGTTAAAGGCACTCGCCAGGTCCACTGTGCTGAAGACTTTGTACTGAGACACTTTATTAATGAGGTCGTCTATTCTTGGGAGTGGATAGGCATCAAGAAGTGTGTATTTATTGATGGTCTGTGAGTAATCAACAACCATTCTGGGTTTATGATTGTCGCCCTTGACTACGAAGACCTGGGCACGCCATGGAGATTTGCTTGGTTCGATAACTCCCTCTTCCAATAATTTCTTTACTTCATTGGCTATGAACGATTGGTCAGCTTCTGTGTGGCGCCTGGATTTGGTGGTGACAGGCTTGCAATCTGGTGTTAAGTTCTCAAAAAGGGATATAGCTGGGACCTTGGCAGTAGTAAGTGAACAAATTTTTAGAGGTGCTCTGTTGCCACTAAACTCAATCTCCAAAGAGGAATGGCTGGTCAGCAGATCATGTCCAATAAGGAAGTCAGAACAGAGATTCTTCATGATGAGCACTTGGAAATTAGGATATATATGATCTTGCATTTGTAGGGAAACCATGCCACATCCAGCAATATCAGTACTAAATGCTGAATTGGCCAATGTTATTTTTCCTTGATAGGGTTTTACTTCAACTCTACAAACTTCTGCCAAGCGTTCGTTTAAGAAGGTAAGTGAGCTTCCAGTGTCGATCAATCCGTCGAGTTCTACACCATTCACGATGACTTTAGTAATGGATTTCTTGAGGCACTCAGGAGCAGCTGATGTTGAGGCCAGGAGCACTGTTGAGGCTGTGGAATTCACAAGTTGATTTGCAGATTTTGATTTGCAAACTCGTTGATAATGACCAGTCTTCCCACATCTTCGGCATGTAGCTTCCTTGGCTGGGCAGGAACTTCTGGGGTGTCGATCATATCCACAGAAGAAGCACTTTCCTGGACGGGATGAAGGAGCAGCTGCAAGAAGGGGTGGGCTATCGGCTGGGATATCTGCATGATGTTCGACGGCTGCCACTGGAATCGGTGCAGAAGGATTAACGTAGGAAGCAGAGTGTAGCTCAGCCAGTTCCAGGGACCTAGCTTGCGCAAATGCCTTCTCCAAATCAATGGTTTCATTCTCCAAGAGCCTCTCACGAATTCTGGAGTTTTTGAGACCTCGGATGAAAGCGTCACGAATGTATTCGTTCTTGTAGACATCGGCGGTTACAGCTTCAAATTATCAATCTTTGCTCATCTGCTTGAGTATATTAAGGTATTCACCAACCGATTCCCCGTTTTGTTGTGCTCTGGAAGCCAGGCAATGTCTTGCAAAGATTTCGTTGCGCTTCAGTACATAGAGATTTTCTAGAATATTGACGGCGTCTTCGAATGTCTTCGACTCACTTATGTAACGAAAAACGTTGGCAGACACGTAGTTGCAAATTAGTAGTAGTTTCTGATCGGCAGTGATATGTTTTATTTGATCTACAAAGTTTTGAAAAGTTCTTTTCCAATGCTTCCATTTCGCTTCACCGCCGTCGCACGTGGGATCTACGTCGAATCTTTCCGGTTTCAGTAATTGATGATCCATGATGAGTCGAATTCGATAACTTGTCGGTGAATAAATACCGTCAATAAAATTGTTGTATAAATATTATAAACCTAGATTAAGGTTTTTATTGACTTTGATTAACACATGTACCATTTTGTACTTGGTACGTCTTAGTAAACAATGATTAACTGTTGCCATTTTGCTTAAACAAAGTAGTGTTGCCATATTAATAAATAACATTAACAAAATATATATGACAAGTAGTTTAGAAGTACAGACAGACAGACAAAAAAAGTATGATAGAAAGGTCTAAGATGTTTTTCTTACAAAAAATATTTTTTAAGAACCGATGATGGATCACTTTTCACTTAAGTGTCTTAGTCCAATGTTTGTAATTAATGATCTTGATATTTAATTTAAAAAAATAGCAATTCAAATGTTTTATATTCTTATGATTTTTTTTATTCAGTTGTGCAGATAACACACTAAAAATTGTTCCGCAAAACTCGTGCGGATCTGTAATTACGCTAACTCGGCATTGCAAATTGTTTTAATGATCATTTAAAAAGCATAAGAATCCATTTTTATCTGAATTAAATAACCATTGATATTCACAACAATCGCTTGAGAAATCTGTCTGAAATAACGTCCAATTTATATCACAAAGAGATTTTTTGATTGTATGTTGATATGAAATGTTTTTCTTCTATTTAAAAAGAAAGGAATATTATACATATATTTATTCTTTGAATATAAATTACATCACATCACATCACAAAACACACCATCAAAATACATTGTGCATTGACTAAATTTTAGAGTTAAGTTTATTATTCGTCAAAGGTTTTCAAAATATTGAAAATGCATTTACATATTAATATCAGAAACCAGGTAAAAATACTTAAGCATATCTCCATCCAAAGTATCATAAAAACAATATGTCAAAGTTCATTAACGCATAAAAACGTGACCATTTTTATGGCATGTCTTCCGCTCCTATAATATTATCGATGTATATCATTTATGAGTACCAAAACCAATTTTCTGCCCATTTCCGTGAATTCCACCCAATTTTTTAAATCATGGCTTCTTTTTTGCCATAAAAAGACCGGCTATTTTATTTATTTTTGTGTCCTGTTTTTCGGTCGCACAAGCACTTTCAGCCATTTCTCCAAACTTTGTGAAGTTCTTCTAGTTGAAACTATTTCCCGAAACCGAAAACGGAATCACGCGATTCTTCACAAGCGTTTCCCTAAATCAGAGAATTTTCTTGTAAAAGCGATGCGAAACAAAATTATTTATTGTTACCGTTAGGCTCAATACAATTATTGTTACCGTTAGCTTGGGGACATAAAATTTAAAGAAAATACAAAATAATAAAAGAAAAATATGCAATAGTTTTTTTTTAATAAAAAAAATACATTTTTTAACTGTTTTAAAAAATGCTCCTTGCGATTCAATTTTTTTAAATGTCTAATTTTTTTATATAAGATATTTAAATATATGTTAACAAAACTGTGCATGGATTTTTTATTTGTCCCATTGGTTAATTAATTAGAATTAAAAATTTATGTTACTTGGAAATTTTTGATTTTTTTCGTGATATGCTAAAAGGTAAAACTGAGTAAAATATTAAAAAATGTTATCAGATTTCGAAATCCATGCACAATTATGTTTAAAAGATTATCAATAACAATTTTCCACAATTTCAAAGCAATACACAAATTTTTGAATCGCAAGGAACAATTCGAATGTACGACAAACCACTAAAAACACTCATGGAGAAAAATTCAAGTAAAGACAAAATATAACTTCCACTTAACGTACGATTTTCGGATTTTAATGTTTATGAAAACTCCAACTGTATTTCGAATTCTTTTCGGATCGTTAAAAGTAAGATATGTTCTTAAAGGTAAAAGTTCAAGCTATAACTTTTTATTAAAATACCAAAATCGATATTTTTGACATTTTTTGCCTCCCCAGTCCCCTTAATTGTCTATTAAGGAAACATTATTTTGGTAATTTTCCACTTTGCGGGCTCAAATCTCACGAAATAGAATTTTCTGGCGAAAAAATAAATAGTTATAAAATAACTACATAACATTTTCGTTTCAAGATTGTTTTATTTCGATGCTATGTTGATTCCCATACCTGGGGGAAAAAGGGCTAAAATGGCTAAGCAATACTTTTGTGGAAGTTATGCTTTCAAAACTAATACATTAGCTCTATGGGACTGAAATTCCCTCAGAATTGGACCATTTTTGTCCTGAAAATATCAGCCTTTTACTAAGCTTTCTTATGGTCTCTAGAGATATTGAGGTTTTACAACAATGCCGCCAAAGGGCGTGTAAACTGAAATATCTTGACTAATAACTTGGACTATTGTTTAGCTTTGTATAATGTTGCATCGGCTGCTAAGTGGATATTTCTAATGATGGAGAATATAAATTCTTCCGCTTAACAGAATCTGCGAGGTCGTAGCCATAGCCAAAGAAATCGCCAACTTGAAAGAAATCGTACAAGCTACGCTAACATGTTTTATTCCATGCAGATTGCATCGATGAACAATCCTGCATCGGCAGTATCCTCATATTAGCCTTGCATGTTTGTTTGCGGAGCACACAAAGAGGAATTGCGAAGCAAATCTCTGGGGTTGGCGAGCGGTAGCGAGTTTAGGGCTTTGCCCCCTTGTAAGACAAAAATAAATTTTACTTCCAAAATTTTTTTTAATAAATGAGTTCTCATGACATTGTTGGCGTGGCAGCAGCGATTTAAATGACTTAAAAACTAAATTTCAATGTTAATTCAAGGGATAATTCACTGACAGACAGTAGTTTAGAAGTACAGACAGACGGACAAAAAAAGTATGATAGAAAGGTCTAAGATGTTTTTCTTACAAAAATATATTTTTTAAGAACCGACGATGGATCACTTTTCACTTAAGTGTCATAGTCCAATGTTTGAAATTAATGATCTTGATATTTAATTTAAAAAAATAGCAATTCAAATGTTTTATATTCTTACGATTTTTTTATTCAATTGTGCAGATAACACACTAAAAATTGTTCCGCAAAACTCGTGCAGATCTGTTACTGAATTACGCTTACTCGGCTTTGGAAAATGTTCTAATGATCATTTAAAAAGCATAAGATGCCATTTATATTAGAATTAAATCACCATTGATATTAACAACAATCGCTTGAAAATCTGTTTGAAATAACGTCCAATTTATATCACAAAGAGATTCTTTGATTGTATGCTGATATGAAATTTTTTTCTTCTATTTAAAAAGTAAGGAATATTATACATATATTTATTCTTTGAATATAAATTACATCACATCACAAAACACACCACCAAAATACGCTGTGCATTGACTAAATTAGAGTTAAGTTTATTATTCGTCAAAGGTTTTAAAAATATTGAAAATGCATGTATATTAATATCAGAAGTCAGGTAAAAATACCTAGCATATCTCCACACAAAGTATCATAAAAACAGTATGTCAAAGTTCATTAACGCACAAAACGTGACCATTTTTATGACATGTCTCTAATATCATCTATGTATATCATTTATGAGTACCAAAACCAATTTTCTGCCCATTTCCGTAAATTCCACCCACTTTTTTAAATCATGGCTTCTTTTTTGCCATAAAAAGACCGGCTATTTTATTTTCTTTTTGTCCTGTTTTTCAGCAGCACAAGCACTTTCAGCCATTTCTCCAAGCTTTGTGAGAAAAAAATAAATAGTTATGAAATAACTGCATAACATTTTCGTTTCGAGTTTGTTTCATTTCGATGCTATGTTGATTCCCATGGGGAAAAGGGCAAAAATGGCTAAGCAATACTTTTGTGGAAGTTATGATTTCAAAACTAATGCATTAGCTCTATGGGACTGCAAATCCCCCAGAATTGGACCATTTTTGTCCTGAAAATATCAGCCTTTTACTAAGCTTTCTTATGGTCTCTAGAGATATTGAGGTTTTACAACAATGCCGCCAAAGGGCGTGTAAACTGAAATATCTTGACTAATAACTTGGACTATTGTTTAGCTTTGTATAATGTTGCATCGGCTGCTAAGTGGATATTTCTAATGATGGAGAATATAAATTCTTCCGCTTAACAGAATCTGCGAGGTCGTAGCCATAGCCAAAGAAATCGCCAACTTGAAAGAAATCGTACAAGCTACGCTAACATGTTTTATTCCATGCAGATTGCATCGATGAACATTCCTGCATCGGCAGTATCCTCATATTAGCCTTGCATGTTTGTTTGCGGAGCACACAAAGAGGAATTGCGAAGCAAATCTCTGGGGTTGGCGAGCGGTAGCGAGTTTAGGGCTTTGCCCCCTTGTAAGACAAAAATAAATTTTACTTCCAAAATTTTTTTTAATAAATGAGTTCTCATGACATTGTTGGCGTGGCAGCAGCGATTTAAATGACTTAAAAACTAAATTTCAATGTTAATTCAAGGGATAATTCACTGACAGACAGTAGTTTAGAAGTACAGACAGACGGACAAAAAAAGTATGATAGAAAGGTCTAAGATGTTTTTCTTACAAAAATATATTTTTTAAGAACCGACGATGGATCACTTTTCACTTAAGTGTCATAGTCCAATGTTTGAAATTAATGATCTTGATATTTAATTTAAAAAAATAGCAATTCAAATGTTTTATATTCTTACGATTTTTTTATTCAATTGTGCAGATAACACACTAAAAATTGTTCCGCAAAACTCGTGCAGATCTGTTACTGAATTACGCTTACTCGGCTTTGGAAAATGTTCTAATGATCATTTAAAAAGCATAAGATGCCATTTGTATTAGAATTAAATCACCATTGATATTAACAACAATCGCTTGAAAATCTGTTTGAAATAACGTCCAATTTATATCACAAAGAGATTCTTTGATTGTATGCTGATATGAAATTTTTTTCTTCTATTTAAAAAGTAAGGAATATTATACATATATTTATTCTTTGAATATAAATTACATCACATCACAAAACACACCACCAAAATACGCTGTGCATTGACTAAATTAGAGTTAAGTTTATTATTCGTCAAAGGTTTTAAAAATATTGAAAATGCATGTATATTAATATCAGAAGTCAGGTAAAAATACCTAGCATATCTCCACACAAAGTATCATAAAAACAGTATGTCAAAGTTCATTAACGCACAAAACGTGACCATTTTTATGACATGTCTCTAATATCATCTATGTATATCATTTATGAGTACCAAAACCAATTTTCTGCCCATTTCCGTAAATTCCACCCACTTTTTTAAATCATGGCTTCTTTTTTGCCATAAAAAGACCGGCTATTTTATTTTCTTTTTGTCCTGTTTTTCAGCAGCACAAGCACTTTCAGCCATTTCTCCAAGCTTTGTGAGAAAAAAATAAATAGTTATGAAATAACTGCATAACATTTTCGTTTCGAGTTTGTTTCATTTCGATGCTATGTTGATTCCCATGGGGAAAAGGGCAAAAATGGCTAAGCAATACTTTTGTGGAAGTTATGATTTCAAAACTAATGCATTAGCTCTATGGGACTGCAAATCCCCCAGAATTGGACCATTTTTGTCCTGAAAATATCAGCCTTTTACTAAGCTTTCTTTATGGTCTAGAGATATTGAGGTTCTACATCAATGCCGCCAAGGGCGTGTGACTAATAACTTGGACTAATAAATTGGACTATTGTTTAAAAACTTGATAAAGAAAGTATAAACATCAAAGAACAAAATGTACGTACATTACAGCTACACTTTTATTAACTTTCCATTTGCAACTAACTGGGTAGGTTTTTTTTAAGTTTCGTTGGTCTATTTGGCCATTTCAGTTATTCTTATCCATATACGTGTCATCTAGAACAAAAACTAATAGGACCATTATATGAAATTTCTATTTTACGGGTTATGCCACCATCCTTTAATGGGAGGCGGAAAACCCCGGAGTGATGTGGCCGCATCACCCAAGTAGGACAAAATGGCATAGACGGCATGTTTAGGGGAAGGTAGATAGCCTAGCGTCCAAACTAACAACGTGATAAAATACCACTATAACTTAAAAAATCACCACAAAATTGGTTCTGAACTGTTGTATGCTATGCTCATTACAATTTGCAACACAATTCTGCATGAAAATTCAATTTCCCTTAAGCTGGCGCCATTCCCCCACTCTCCTCTATTTTGTGTTGCTAGAATTCATTAATAAAAATGTGTAAGTAAGCACCGTTCCCACAAATGTAAAGATCAGGCTTCTTTTGAAAGGAATAACATTGCCTGCCGACAACACCATATCCCTTTTTTCGCACAAGAAGCTTTCCACTCTCTCATCTCTTGGTGTGAGTCCAAGGAAGTAGCGGTGCTCCAATTTGCTCATGAAGGCATTCCTGAAAGCAGCCATTTCAATGGGAACTTGTCCTGCCTTCCAAATTATGGACGTCAATGCTAGGGACGAAAAAACCAACCACTGCAGAAAATCTATCACGTTGATAATGTTCATGCTGGCCCCAATAACGGAGATGAAACGCCCCAAAATACCGAAAGCCGTGCAGAAACTGGACAGGCACAGAAGCAGTGATATCGTGGAAAAGGATTCTTGAAGTTCGTTTAAATATTTGTCCGATTTCGATCTCGATTTGAACATTTCTATCTGAACCGAATGCGTGAAATTCAGCACTGGACAGTTGTGGATGTCGTTCGTTATTTTTCTGAGATTTTCACAGCATTGGTGGCATAGCCTGAAAAACAACAGCGTCACCAACTGGTTGAGTATTGGGTGCATTATCGATAAGAGAAGCACGTGAAAAAAATTGGCCACTCTCCCTTATTTTGTGTCGCTAGAATTCATTAACAAAAATGTGTAAGTAAGCACCGTTCCCACAAATGTAAAGATCAGGCTTCTTTTAAAAGGAATAACATTGCCTGCCGATAACACCACATCCCTTTTTTCGCACAAGAAGCTTTCCACTCTCTCGTCTCTCGGTGTGAGTCCAAGGAAGTAGCGGTGCTCCAATTTGCTCATGAAAGCATTCCTGAAAGCAGCCATTTCAATGGGAACTTGTCCGGCCTTCCAAATTATGGACGTCAATGCTAGGGACGAAAAGACCAACCACTGAAGAAAATCTATCACGTTGATAATGTTCATGCTAGCCCCAATAACAGAGATGAAACGAGCTAAAATACCGAAAGCCGTGCAGAAACTGGACAGGCACAGAAGAAGAGATATCGTGGAAAATGATTCTTGAAGTTCGTTTAAATATTTGTCAGATTTTGATTTCGATTTGAGCTTTTCTATCTGGACCGAATGCGTGAAATCCAGCACTGGACAGTTGTAGATATCGTTCGTCAGTTTCCTGAGATTTTCACAGCATTGGTGGCATAGCCTGAAAAACAACAGCGTCACCAACTGGTTGAGTATTGGGTGCATTATCGATAACAAAAGCACGTGAAAAAAATTGGCCACGAACCTTGCCCGTTTGTTGTGTATCACCAAGCTGTAGGTGAAAAAATTATCACTTATATCGTCATTTCCGTAGGCCAGTGCATAAGACAGCGACATCAAGATAGAGTTTATCCAGATGCTACCGAACAGAACATTCCAAAGTTTACGTCTTGTTTCAAGTTTTCTGATGGATAGCAATTTTGGTATTAAAATAGTCAATGATTTTCTTTTCCTATACATAATGGAGCATATTGCTACGCTCGATGAATTAAATACCATGTAGGCTGCAGGAATTTTCCAATCTGTATTTGTGAAGTCCTTCACATAAAACAGAATAATCACGTCCAAAAACCAGAGTACTATATACATAAGAAACAATAAAGAGCCCCAATTAGTATAAGGCGTACTTTTAGACTTTTCTACCAGACCAATTAATTTGAAAAAGTAAAATAAGAAATCAATTTTACAAAATACTGTAATTAGCATAATTTTTCCAGATTTAAAGCTTTATAAAGGCAGTAATCTTTATTAATTTACAAATAAATGATTTAAGGTTTATCTAACGTTCATAAGGAAAATTTTCAAAACTTGAATGCGATGCGTAATATGAAAAAATCCTCCGTATACAAATCGTCCGTTTACAATGACGATTTTGGTTTTTCGTGTGGAGAACTGACCAATCGAATATTCATCAATAATCTTCTCTTTACAAATACTGTTTATCAATATTTTAAAAGTAATTTCTTATAGTTCGCCTGTCACTTCTTATCATCTCAAATATTTTAATTGTTGAAAGGAGTCCCCTTTGAAAAAGGTAGAGATTAGAGAACCCAAAGGCAGGGTTGCCAATCCCTGGTGTTTGGCGGTTATAAGGGATTGTTTTGATTAGTTTGGTTTTAATTAATGTGGGGGGGGGGCGCACTAAAAGTACAAATGGTTTTTTAGATTGGTTGGGTTGGGTTTGAATTATCGTCGCACTAGAGCTGCACGAAGGCAATATGTTTTTTTAGAGAAAGGAGGATTATATTTAATTGTTGAAGGTCGTCATTAATTGCACGTGCTCTTATTTTCCATCTTGACTTGATCGTCAATAGATTGGCACCTGTAGAATGTATTATTTTACCCATTCAATAACACCTTGCGGAATGCTCTAAGTAAAAATACAGGGTGGTTATAAAATAACGCTCGCTATTCTGAGTGGTCTGTAGCTTGAATGAATAATCCAAATGCATCAAAAATTGAGATACTTACTAATCAAGACGGGGGGGAAAAGAATGGAATCATAAAAAAGATAGAATCCAAAAAAAAATAATAATCATAAAAAAGAATAATCATAAAAAAGAATAATCATAAAAAAAAACTCTTCTCTTGACCTGGGTTTCAAATTACGAGGCGTCGTCAATTATGGCAATTACGGCTAACACAGCTAATTACGTCTCGTAATTTAGAACAATGGTCCAGAGAAGAGTTTCTTTTTTTTTTTGAAAAAAAAAATGGAACCATAAAAAAGAAACTCGTCTCTTGACCAAGGTTCTAAATTACGAGGCATAGCCAATTATGGCTAATTAAGGCCTAAACATCCAATTACGCCTCGTAATTTAGAACCCTGATCAAGTGACGAGTTTGTTTTTTATGATTAAATTCTCTCTCTCTCCCCCCCTTTCTTGATTAGTAAGTGTCTCAATTTTTTTTTGCATTTGGATTATTCAAAAAAGCTACAGACCACACCGAATATAGCGAGCGTTATTTTATAACCACCCTGTATATCTATGCAATAATAGTGAACCCAGGCAAGTTCGAACTGTCTTTCAGTTAAGGGGTCATAGGAGTCTTAAAAATGTGCAAAGAAGGTACTACAAAGCATAGTTTGATCTTTCATGTAATTTTTTAACTACTCAATATACAAGTATAATTATTTTTTTATATGTAATTCTACAAGATTTATTTATTATAAAACAAATTTTAAAATTTATGAAACTTTAGAAAAAATTAAAATAAATAATATTAAACATAAAGCTATTTGAACACATTGGGATTAGGCTTGCGTGGCAAATTGTGAGATCAAAATTGAAAAAATGACCAAGAAAATGACTTTATATTGTACAAATATGTACAAACAAAGACTTATACCTACATTTTCAGCTCAGTTTTAATTAGAAATTATTTTTAAAAAAATTTAAAATCAAATTTTTTAAATTTTTATTAATTTTTTTAGAAAACAGTTCTTAAAATAATTTCTAAATAAAATTGAGCTGAGAATTTAGGTATAAGTCTTTAGTAGTTAAAAAATGACATGAAAGATCAAACTATGCTTTGTAGTACCTTCTTTGCACATTTTTAAGCCTCCTATGACCCCTTAAGAAACTGTTTCTAAACCTTAAAATAAATATGCGCCTGCAAAAGCAATGAATCGCCAAGTATAGTAACTCTGGTTCAAACCAAAATCTTCCTGGCCCCTTTTGGTTTTGTGGGTGATCATTTGGACTCTTCTAAAAACACACGTCATAGATGCAAGGAAGTGATAAAAGGACTATTCTTCTTTTGGGAAAACAGAAAGCTGTCTAAACATTAAAGCTTTTAAAATTGATAAAATAGATTATCGATATTCGATAATTGAATTCTTTACTTCAAATTATTTTCGTCATAATAGTAATATACAATAGTGTTTTAAAAATAGTATTCATATATGAATAGTTTTCTTATATTATTAAAATAATTCCGTAATTTTAATAATGGGAAAACTATGGAATCAATCGTTTTAATATTCATATTTATTGAAAAAATATGACATACATTTACCAAAGAATGGGATGAAAAGAATTTTCTGATTAAAGTGCTTTTTATTGAAAAAAATATTGATCGTTAAAGTACCACATTAACAAAGTGTTTTTATTATAAGGATTGTACGCTTTTATTGAGTTTCTAATAAAGATTTTCTAAACTTATTTGTTAAATAATAAGAGCCCAAAGTTTAAATTCATTAAATTTTTAAAAAGAGTAATTGTAATAAATTTTTTAATGATAATTGTGTCCTTTTTGGCCAGTTTCACATGTAATGTTCCGGATATGTTGTTCGTACCTACTCTCTCAGAAATAACACTTTCATTTTTGACGATTCATGAATCCTCAAGCCTCATTTCGTTAATTTTGAGGATTGTTTCGTCAAACTATCACGTGACTTTTGAGTAAACGCGAATCCTCACTTTTGCGATCGTGATTTGACGATTCTGTATCTTGATTTTGAGGAAACTGAATCTCATTGTTGCACTGATATGCTTAAAAATGACGAAATATTTCTTTAGATAAGATGACATTCAAATCCTCATAAAAATGACGATTCAAATTTCCTCACTTTGCGGAAACGAAAACTCGGAGCATTTGCCAGTAACGGAATCGTCAAAATTAAGGAAAATTTCGTCGTTTTTGAGCATTCATTTTTAAGAGTGTATTTTTCCGGTTGTTCGCAGTTATAATGTTAAGTAAATTTGATCTTTCACATGCGACGTGGAAGCTAATACCGTACTTACGATTTGCCTGCGGTTTTCAGTCAAGTCACACGGCTCAAAACTATTAGTGGAGAAAAGGGTAATTGCGCCCACATAAGGAAAATTTAATGCAACAAGCATGATACGACATTTAAATTATGTTTTTTATTGATATTTATATTTTTATTGATATTTATATCTGAACAAATATAAAACAGAATACCATATCTTTAAACATGAAAACAATAACATTTGTGCTGAAAAATTGAAAACAAGAAAATATTACATTGAGCACCATTACCCGAACGTGTTGGGTAATGCCGCTCACTGCGACGGGCTTATTATTCAATTCCTTTATACTACATAGTTTACTACTGATTTTACAATTTGAAATAGTTACAAATATAGTTTTATGCTTTAACTATCTCCACAGAAATCTTGGTGGCTCTGGAGTCCTTAAAAGCCTGGTATTGGTGATGTTTCAGAAAGTGACACTAAGCTGAAGAACTAGGACCTTTATTAAATTTAGGATTAGATAATTATAAATGGAAAATATATCAGATTTATTCAACTTGTGTATGAAAATATTTATTTACAGTTTTGATTAGTTATAATTAGGCTCTTCCAACAGTTGAGGGTAATGCCGCCCATCCGAGCGTCATTACCCGACCCCGACATATTTGATTTCTTGCGTTCTAATTAGGCACACAATGTATTTAATGAAATTAACTTACTTACATAAGATAACATGATTATTATGCTTCGTAACTATACAATGATCATGCTGTTACTAGTAGTAATCAAAGTTGACCTACCTCAAAGTTAGCTGCGTAAGTTTTTTACATAAAAATACGCTATATTTTGTTTACGCACGAAATACTATGTATTTTTGCTTTTTCAGCCGCCATTATCCCGCTGAGCATTGCACGTGCATTCGGCTATTCGGCAGTAGTGTCCAATTAACTAAAGGATCGCCCAGTTTGTAGCAGCTTAGCTGAGCGCGATTACCCTCTGAGCGCTATTACCCGTCTCTCCCCTAGGTTAGCACTTTGCGTACTTTTATTAACTTACAGTCTCAACTTTTAATTTCCTATTTTAAAATTCTAAAATTTGTTAAATAGATTCATTATGCATCCACAATAAAATGATAAAAAACAGGGGATTATTTTTTCAATATTTATTGTTTAAGTCTTAACTTTAATAGTCAAACCGGAGGATATGGTATAATTTTTTAAAAAATATATCCTGCTTTAAATAAGGTGTTATGAGACATTTTTTGCGATAGAGATATTAAGGAATGATAACCTTCACTAGATTATGCTGTGTACTCAAAGAGATTATTGGATTACAAGAATAATATTAATATTCATAAGAGATTGGTAAATAATTAACAAGCTTTAAGAGGGATTGTCAGTCCCTTAGATCTAATGCATTAGATTTGTAATGAACAAGCTTCACAGAAGTATGGCTTTGCCATGGTCGCCCGTTTTCCCCAGGTTGGTAGTATATTTTTGTATTGTTTCAAGTAATATATATATATTCTATGGCATATCCTGTGTAACCACCCTGTCGGAGACAAACAGTCGCCTCAAGCAATCGTTCCCACGGAACTTTCCGGAGTTATCCGCCAACACACACGTTGATCTTATAAAACCTTCATTATAACAAAATCATAATTTCTGGTTGGTCAGTCAGGGAGCGCTGTGCGTCATTACCCATTTTTGTGGGTATTCCATAGTCGACTACAGACGATAACTGAATCCTCTCTCGATGCTTAACTAATTCAATAAAAGCCTAAATTTTACCTAAGTTTCCCTCTCGACTTATTTTACATATATAATTTTTTAACGCTGGGTTTTATAAAAAACTACATTTATTTAGAACAATTTTATTTGAACAATTAAGTTTTGAAACAAGCATGAAAATAAGAAGAAAATTGTTAGCTATTATAGTATAACTCTACAGCATAGGTATCAGTAAATAAGATAAATGTCAAAATAATATTTCAATTGACTTCCAATTATTATTTTTTGGTGAGAATGAAGCGAAATATCAACATAGAATATCGTCTGGTTTCAGTTCGTAGAAGTTCTTGTCGTATAATGCTTTTGGTTTATAGCACTTTCCAGAGAGGTTCAGATGTCTGTATTGCAGCACCCATACAAACAGGCAGTCGCACTTGATTGGATTAGCTGAAAAAATGCAAAAAAACACATTCATTTAAAAAATATGTTAGCTGTTTAAAGAGAAAGAAAACGTTTAGTTTCATGATAAGTTAAGTTTTTAATTGTACTGTCTTTTTTTACTCAAAATGCAATGCAAAATAATGTTTCAGAAAAAGGGGACTTAAATGTAATGAAATATCTTATATAAAGTGTCTCAATCTATGCTGCGATGGGGCACATAGGAAACCACAAAATTTTCCAACCCTCGGAATATGGTTTTTTTAAAAGGCGTAGATGTAACAAACGCACATTTTCGAAAGTACAGTAGCCGCCGCTTAAATGAATCACATCCGTCCCAGTAGGTTTTGAACCAATAAAGCGGCTGAACCATTTAACCGAAAGTCATGAAATTATAAAGAAAAAGTTGTCATCATGAGATATAATTTGATTTTTTTTAATACTTGCTACGTTATGTTTTGCTTAATAAAATCCAGAGTTATACAAATTAACAGGTAATATACGAATACCTACAAAAATTTAATAATTTGAACGATATTATGTATAATTTTAAAACAAAATTTAAAAGCATAAACAACAATGTTTACTATAGTACTAAAATTTAGTTAAATTTTGCTTACTTAAATGAATACTTCGTTGTTTTCGCCTCCGTTGTCGTATAACTGATAAGTTCGTTTACCTTCCTTTCAATGTCATAAGAGGAATTATAATCATCACACATAACACCCCGTTGCTCTAAAGTTCTTAATATTTGAAGAGCCCGGCATATTTTTACTCCTCGCGGCCTTAAATAATTATAATAAAGCGTTTTCTACGTCTTCTGCTTTGCCAACTCGCTGACATTTCCGATTTATGTTGGGCTCTGTTTCGCAACTTTCTATAATTTCATTTCTTCTCTTCAAAATCCTACATAAAGTTGCTTGAGAAAGTCCTAATTTAATTTCAGCTTCTCTTTGGCTGCATTTTTCCAGATTATAAATATTTTTAGGAGTTCATATTTTTTTGGCTAAGCTAAAATCTTTCCGTTTAAACATCGCGATAACACTCCGAAAAACACGTACTTAATTTAATCGATCAAAAATCAAAATGAGTCTACTGTCTACACCTTCATGCACACGTGTCGATTACAAATTCCTTCCCCTCTACCCCCTCACAATTCTGCATTACAATTTCTTCGATTTACCTTTTTTTAAAGATGGATTCGTCGGCGCCTCTTTGATTCGCATTTGTAGTTAGAGGTCATTTGTGGTAAAAAAAATACCACGAATCGTAGAAAAAAGGAACTTTTATAGAATTTTTTGAGTCCTTAAAACGGCGGTAAAAAGATGATTTGATTCCGATAAGCGGCGAATTTTCAATGTAAAAAGTGATTCCGTTCTGTTCTACGAAATTTATTCCAATTAAGCGGCTGATTCAATTAACCAGTGATTCCAAAAAGCGGCGGCCACTGTACAACTAAGATATAGGATTCTGTCTAGCTCGTCCATTGGCGACTTTTATTGGTGCTAGGATAAAGAATCGTTCCTACTCGCCTGACGAAGAAAGAACGAATCAAAAGGGTTTTTTTTTTTTGTTAACGACGTAAATTCTTGGGTTGAATCTTTGGGGAACGCGACCGACTCATCTACCTATTTCCAGAGATTTTCGAATTATTTCATTGGTCAATTCATTGGCCCAGATATTTTTGAAATATTTCATTGGTCAACTTCAAGCAAAAAGAGGCGGGCGTGATGTTCTTGTCCATTGCACGAATGACACACCCTTGAGCACGAATTTGTGTTGTTTGGGAAGTTAAATACCGTCTTTTGAGAGCGTTCGCACTGCGGAGCGGGAACCGATCGCACTCGCAGGGCAAACGTGAGCGATTTTGCATCGTTTCAGTTAAATTTCAGCCATACACTCTTAAAACAAACACTCCCAATTTACCTCCTCCTGAGTGGATTTCACTCCTCCAGACCGGAAAATGCACTTCTCCTTTTGGAGTGGATCCTTTGTGTGTTAAACCTCCGACAGGATCACTCCAAACGAGTGATTTTAACTCAGTCTGAGAAAATATGCATGCCTTTAGGGTGTCGAAAATGCACTTCTCCAACTGGAGTGGATTTCACTCTTTTGTTTTAAGCGTGTAGTTGTCCGCGGAAATCGCTGCACGAGGTTTTATGAAATGTGGATTGAAATTTGTTTTTACCTCTGACGTCGAGATATCTGAGATGTGGCATGACTGGTTGGAAAGTGGCTTCGGGAATCACGGAAATCATGTTCCCCTTGAAGGCCACGTACTCGAGATTCGGCATGTCGGAGAACATGTCACTGGGAATAGCTGATATCTTATTGTACCTGAAAAATAAATGAATCATTATACTGTACGTTAACCTTCTATATAATAATGCCTATCGAATTCGAGAACTAACTTAGAATTTTAGGCTGTCAGGAGACAGTTTGTTTCGCCATGGTTAGAGAGCTAAGGCTTATTTTCAACCATTTTATTTAATTGCTCTAATTAATTATAAATTAAAATTAATACGACAAATATTAAACAAGTGGCATGTTATTTTATACCATGAATGTGTCATCACAAGTTTGCTGGAATGAGCTCATCTACCAACACCTGACTTACTACTTCTGGTCAAAAATTGTGTGACAGGGGGCTATATTTCCCACCATAGTAAGGGAGGTAGAATTTTGTATTTCAACCTTACAATTTTTGTATTAAAATTTGATTTTGCGTTCAAATTACAAATATTTCGTTTTAATTCAACAAAATTTCCTTGTAATCTATATACGATATTTTTAGCACACCAGCTGACAGTTTTTTTTTCTATAAAAACAACATGCTTTTCTCTATAGTGCAGTCACTGCAAACAAAGTGAACAAATTTAACATCAAGCGCAAGTATAAATATAGTAATGAAAGCGGTTCTACCCTGTCACCCTGCGCTGACAAATTCGAGGATTTTTTTTACAACCAGGGCCTGTTCTTCCATAGGCCCGGGTGTAGGAAATTCAAATTTTAGAGACCCCTAAGTTTCAGTTAGTTGTATGTTAAATGCTGTGAATCCTCAAAATATCAGTAAATTTTTGAAAAGTCTTGTGCTCCACGTTTTTTGCACGACTTTGGTTGAGAAATTGACCCAATGTGATTGTTTTGATCCATGTTTATAAGGAAACCAGTAAATTTGTAACAAAAATTTGATGCATCGGTCACATAACACCATCATTACTGGAAATCATGCTCAATATATTTTCCGTAAAGAGGCCCCCTCAAAATAGGTTATGCCCATAGTCAGAGTTTCATTCAGAGATCAATATAGATCAGGCCCTGTTCCAGGTGAGGTAACCAACCACTCTTGTACATTTTACGAATTTATCCCACCTAGTGCTATACAAATTTAATTCTAAGATCATTTTACCTATCATATATTTATATTTATTAAATGCTCCCTGGGCATTTTTTTTAAACCTTTGTTAATTCTTGGTGTTTTATGTACTTAGGCAGTTTGCTTACATTTAACAGTTTTGTCAATGTTTTAGTGCATATTTTCAATGTGTTAATTACGTCTGGAGATGTAGTCATCTGGAGTAATTTGTCTGCCGTAGGTTTGTAACTAAAGCTCTAAACAAATAAAAGTTTACTTTGTGAATTCTCAAAACATTTAAAGAGTACAGGGGAAGCATAGGGATCTGTCTGCATCAGGATTCTTTGGCAACAATAGCGATTCGTCGCCTATATTGGTGTAAATAAATCGGTTACTCGCTTTTTCTCTCGCAGCAACCCTGATTCACGCCAGTGAACACGAACGAGTCACACGCTTGCGCCACGAAAGTAGAACTGAAAGAAAAACCGATTTCCTGTCGCCAATTTACTACAAGCATAGAAGAATGCGGGAGGATCCCTAAGCAATCAAGCTATTTTCCCCTGTACTCTTCACGTGTCTGTATGCGATACCACAACAGTATTTCGTCGCTTAAGTTCCCACATGTGCTATCTAACTTTGCAAAACAGTAGAAATTTATTGAAAGATTACCCTTGGCGAACTTTCCAAAATCGCGCCAAAAGTCGGCCGAAAACCCAAACGAAATTATAGGATAGGTTCGAATTATCGTCGCATTAGAGCTACACGAGGGAGAGCCGAAAAACGTGTTTATTTAACACCGGCTGTTCGGACTTTCTTGTTGCATATCTCAGCATTACATTATGTAAACCGATATTACGTAATAGAGTGAGAGCCCAGGGCCCCCAGACCTAAGTCATTTTGGCAAGGATGAAATGTACGTGATTAGCTTCGGTTTTCATTTACTTTTAGTGTATGCATACCCGTTAG
This sequence comes from Hylyphantes graminicola, assembly GCA_023701765.1. NCBI lineage: Eukaryota > Metazoa > Arthropoda > Arachnida > Araneae > Linyphiidae > Hylyphantes > Hylyphantes graminicola. Next base: position 66,734,558 of record CM043117.1, read on the forward strand.
GCCGCTTTCACACTGGACGACAGAACGTCACGACACGATATCGGGGCAAGCAAATTACACGTTCAAGGCTACGCGCTTGCTCACTGGACGATTTGACAACGATTCTGTCGTCTCCGGTTAACCGATATCGGTGTCGTCGACGGCATGCCGTATACCAAGTACCTTCCCTGTTGTGTCGTCCGACATTTCTTCGTTTGTTTTGAAAAATTTCACCGGGTATTCGGATGTTTTACAACTTTTTAGTCTGTTTTTAGAACTTTTTATGATTTCCAATGACATCTATTTAGTCTTAAATAAGGAAATATGTAATAAATATTGCATAAAAGTAAAAAAAAATAAGAAGAACATGTATGAAGAAGAAATCATTATAAGACAGGATAATCTGTATAAAACGCAGTGAAATATTGCAGGTAAATACTCATTTATATTTTTTTCTTAGTATATTTCTAATAAAGTCTAATTAAGACCTTTTTTTGAGTTCAGTGTTGGTCGTAACAGCATATATTTATATTGCTAGAACGTAATGTTTACTTTATGATCCTCGTCAAAATAACTGCAAACTAAAGTAAATCAGACATTTAAATTACTAAAACTATACATTTTTAAATAGTAATGCATACACTGATCCGAAATTGTATTTGTTGACTACCTATATAATATAGCATGCACCTATTTTGTCCTATCTATTTGGTAGGATTGATCTATCTATTTGATAATTTAGCTATAAACATGAGCCTGGGAGAAATGCAATGATATTTTTTTGGGAAAGTTTCAATTAGTCAGTATTTTTTTTCAATTGAAAACAACGCCAAGTACCAACATCTAGAAATTTACTATAAAACCCCGATTGCATACTGTAGGTTTTAAATAACTTAACTTTGCCTGGGTAAAATCCTACTTGCCCTTTCGTGTTTACTATTTGTTATTTTTATTTTATTCAATTCTGGAACGAGCCATGATTCTACCGAGCTTCCAACTCGTCAACAAAACTATAAAAAAAATCTATTATTACTTGACAATCTTGTGGCTTTTTTCGATGTATTTTAAGTTTACAACCTTAATATAAGTTTTGTGAGCCCAAAAAGATTTATCACTAAATGGCCACTTTATCGACTGAGAGTGCTCGCATTTATTTGCCATACTTCTTTCGACAAATTAAGTCATGTTTAACTTTACTAAAGTTATGTAATCATCAAATGGAATCTGTCTTACTATTGTTTGTCTACATATGTTCTTTTGATATTTCAGGCAAGTTATCAACAAGTGCACTGAATTCGTGAAAGTGTAGTGGAGTAAATAAGATGGGTAGTGAATTCTGCAGTAGACGTAAACCACGAAAATGTTATAAATTCAAGCAGTAAACCCACAGGTAAATATTCATCATTATTTTCACTAAGTTTCACTAACTAATTTTTTCCTGTAAAATTTTTATTATCACCCCTATTGTTATTGTGCAGATCAGATCTCTGAACAAAGTATTTAATGATTCCTCATTGTATAATAAATTGGATATTAAATTTGCTGTAAGTTAAAGTATATCTTTCATTACAATTCATTTCACACACCTAAAATTGTTGAATATATATGAATAAGGAATTAGTTGCTAAATTATAGTGTCCAGTGTGATTATTCTAAACACCCCTCCATGCACTGCATTTTAACTATCATTTTTTTATTTTATTTTAATAGTAGATTCCTGGAAGAGGGGCAATCTGGTGTTATTTGGGAACTTTTTTGGGAGAACATAAGATAGCTGTTCTGTTTTACGAGTGCCCTATAATATTTGAAGATGTTGTGTTAATTTAATATGAAATTTTTGAATTGTGTTAAATAGTGTTGCTATATTTGTATATTAACCCATTTAGTCAGTGTGGTATTGGAGTGATTGGAGTTGGGCTTGCAACTTACCTATGCTGTGTTGAGGGAAAAATGTGAGTTATCTTAACAATAAGTTATCTAAGTCCTTATAAAGATGAACAAAGTTATAGTATTACGATTTCTAGAAAATGTTATATAGACATCTGTCTGACCACTCATCACCAAAAATAAATTTTTAAAATGATTCAACAAATTATTTTAATACTGTTTCAATGTATCTCAAACACTTCTTCAATCTCGTAAAATAATCTTTGTTTCTTTAACATACCCCAATTCAGTTACACCATTAATCTACTACATAACCTAATTTAATTGCGAACATTAATGTACTTCCTTTTTGTGAAAAATTAACCTTTTTGAAATAAAAAATAATAATTTTTGTAAAATATAATCAACAAACAAAATATGCTTTTTAAGTGTGTTTTTCTATATTATAATCATTTTTTAGGGGAGTTATCGAGACTATCTTCTTCCCCAGTTCCAGAATTCAAGCAATTACTTTTAAAAATTTAAATGCCATCAATATAGATATTAACAGAGTGTTTTTCTATATAATCATGTTTTTTTTTAGGTGAGTTATCCAGAAGTTATCGAGGCCATCTTCTTCCCCAGTTCCAGAATTCAAATAATTACTTTTAAATACCGCCAATATAGATATTAACAGTTTCTTGTTATTTATTTTAATAAAAAAATTTATAGTACATTGCTTCTTTGTTTCTTTTTTTAAAAAAACAATTTCATGTTTATTGAGGTGTTAAAGGGGAAAGGAGAGAGCGAGAGAAGTTAGAGAACTTTGTTAAAACTGAACAGTGTTTGTTTATTAATGATTTGTTTTTAATTACAATTTTGTAATTATTTATTAGTCTTAGTATTTCCTTATTTGAGCTCCTGCAAGAAAATACAGGCCAAGTGAACAGATTCCTTTTGTAATGGCCATAAAAATACCTTATGAAAATTTTTGCTCATCACAACAGCATTCACCCAATTGTGCTTTAGTTACACTTGACTATCTTTGTTTGTACCCTAGCTAAGTGTAGTCATAGTGTACGAAGTAAACTGGCAAATGATCATTTATAGGCACCGCTTAATAGGTATTTGCCACAATGATGACTAATAAATTGACCACAAATTACTTATAGCTATGGCATTTCTTTAACCATGGTGATGGGATTCATTTGAAACTATATTTACTTGGTATTGGATTCGGAAGTTATTTAAAGTAACTGGGAAAATATCTAATATATGAACCCTTTCACACTCCTATGATTCCAATTGGAATCATCAGCATGTGATTTTTTTTCTCACAAAGCTAAAACGCACGCTTATTTCAAATAAATTTTATTAAATTCTCCATTTATATTTTTTTTTTGTGTTGGTCGATGGAAGAATTGTGTCTTTTGAAGAATTAAATAATGTTTGTTATATTTTTTTGTATTAAATATATTGGTACCAAATTCATCATGCTTGCATTTTTAAAGGATTAAAAATTTCACTTTTTTTTAACAAATAAAGTTTCGAAAAGTATTTTTACAATGAATTCAAAGGTTATAGTTAAAAAAATTCCTTAAATTTTAGTTTAAAAAAATTAAGATTTTTTCGCCATTTCATTTTGGAAGCATATGAGTCTATTTCACAAATTTTAGATTCCCTAGAACAAAAATTAAAAGTTGTGTTTTTAACCATTTAAATCCCATTAAAAATGTACTAAAATTACATTTGCTTAGGAATCATCCAAAATATTTAAACTGATAATTTAATTTTAAAATAATTTGTTCTATCTAACTAAAGAATATTTTATATCATCAATTTAAAAAATATTTTTTTTAAAATAAAATCATAATACATGGGGTATTCATAATAATTATATTCTGTTCTATGTATTTTTAATTTTAACGCAAAACACACACAAAAAATCGTAATTATAAAAGAAACAATTAAATGCGCAGGACGAGGTCGCAAAAAACGTCCGCTCTCGGCAAGAGATGATCGCGAAATGAGAGAAAAAATAACGTTTTTATCGGTGGAAAATCGCTTAGTGAAAAAGCGCTAGACGAACGACACGGAATCGGTGCAGAATCGGACCCGATACATATCGGTGTCGTGTCGTCCAGTGTGAAAGCGGCCTTAGAGTGGACCGACGGCCAATTTACAGGTATCGGGTACAAAAAGTAGGTAAAATATAAGTTAACCTAAGTCATTTTGGAAAGGCTGATTTTAACATATGTTTTAGAAAATAATGTTAAAAGTTCGTAATAATTTTCCCAGACACTTTCCGTGGGCCGATATTTCTCCCAGACGCTTTAAACGTCTTCATCAAGCTCAGACTTTGGCAATCACATCTAGCGGCGTGAGAGGGCGCTACAACCGTTCCCGGACATCAAGGAAGGGAAGTTAAGCAAAAAAGAACTATGTGTCTATTGGAGATATGGTTGGTTGATTGACATATATTCCGGTTTGTGTGCTTGATTATTGGAGATGTGAAAATGTAGTAAGCTAAGCAGCTATGACAACTTGTTTGTTAATATATTTTCGAATTATTATATCTAATTATTAATCAGCCTTTCCAAAATGACTTAGGTTAACTTATATTTTACCTACTTTTTGTACCCGATACCTCTAAATTGGCCGTCGGACCACTCTAACGGGTATGCATATACTAAAAGTAAATGAAAACCGAACCTAATCACGTACATTTTATCCTTGCCAAAATGACTTAGGTCTGGGGGCCCTGGGCTCTCGGTCTATAACAAGAAAGTCCGAACAGCCGGTGTTAAATAAACACGTTTTTCAGCTCTCCCTCGTGTAGCTCTAATGCTACGATAATTCAAACCTATCCTAATCTATCTTATAATTTCGTTTGGGTTTTCGGCCGACTTTTGGCGCGATTTTGAAAAGTTCGCCAAGGGTAACCTTTCAATACATTTCTACTGTTTTGCAAAGTTAGATAGCACATGTGGGAATTTAAGCGACGATTTATTTTTATTACAACCCACTCGACGGCGAGGCTCCTGAGCTTTGTCCTCCTCGGGAACATGGTCCTCTTGATGACCGGGACCTCGTCCCGGGACAGCTCGAACTCCTCCAAGTCGGCGAAATCGGCGAACTCGTCGTCCTTCAGCTTCCTGATGTCGCACCACTGGAAGCTGAGGTGCTTCAGCTTCCTGGACATGTTGGGACTGAAGTCCGTGGACAGCTTCCTCAGGGACATGTCCAGCATGATGACGCGCTCCAGGTTCTTGAAGCCGGACAGCTTCGCCCAGTCCCAACCGCCCAGCACCTTCGCCTAATATAGTAGTTTAAGGGGTCATAGGAGTCTTAAAAATGTGCAAAGAAGGAACTACAAAGTATAGTTTGATCTTTCATGTTATTTTTTAACTACTCAATATGCAAGTATAATTTTTTATATGTAATTCTACAAGATTTATTTAATATTAAACAAATTTTAAAATTTATGAAACTTTAGCCAAAACTAAAATAAATGATATTAAACATAAAGCTATTTTAACACATTGGGATTAGTCTTGCGCGGCAAATTTGAGGTCAAAATAGAAACAATGACCATGAAAATGACTTTATATTGTACAAATATGTACAAACTAGGACTCATACCTAAATTCTCATCTCAATTTTAATTAGAAATTATTTTTTAAAAAATTTAAAATAAAAGTTACAAAAAATTTATTACTTTTTTTGGAAAAAAGTTCTTAAAATAATCGTCAATTCTTAAATTCTTCGTCATTTTTTCAATATTGACCTCAAAATTTGCCGCGCAAGCCTAATCCCAATGTGTTCAACTAGCTTTATGTTTAATATCATTTATTTTAGATTTGGCTAAAGTTTCTTAAATTTTAAAATTTGTTTTATAATAAACAAATCTTGTAGAATTACATATAAAAAAATTATACTGATATATTGAGTAGTTAAAAAATGACATGAAAGATCAAACTATGTTTTGTAGTACCTTCTTTGCACATTTTTAAGACTCCTATGACCCCTTAACCCTCTAATGCATACTGTTACCGTTTGGTAACAAGTTACATAATCCACTTCATTCTATTAAAGTAGACCTCCCTCTCGACAAATTTGTGTTTTTTTTTCATCTATTACATTCCATTTTGAAGCTTTAGTTAATAATAACCCTCATAGCTGACAGTAGTAAAAGTGTATTCAAAATTAAAGAGCGAGGTTATTAACTGATGCGAAATTACGTTTTTGGCAGTATTCAAAGTATAATAATATTTATACACACTTAAATACAAATAAATTGTTTTGAAAAATTAATTGTAGTTAAAGAGGGTTATTTTGAAATATATTTAGTAGTTTTCTAGTCATTATTATCAAAATTGGAATTTTGTAGTTGGTTTTTGTAATATGAAAAAAAAATGAAAAATTTAAATTATTTGAATTGTAATGCAGTTAATTTATTTTCAGTATTTTTCCCATAATGTATGAGTATTAAAGATTCATATATATTTTTTCGGGATGATAAAAAAAATTCATGCATTAGAGGGTTAACATTAAATCTCTAGCAATGAGAAGTTAGTACAGTCCGACTGTCACTTCTTGGCATCCCAAATATTTTTATTGTGGAAGAATCAATCACATTGTGTTAGGTGAACCTGGGGATTTTTGGATCAGTTTGATTGGAAATAATGCATCACAATAAAACTACTCATAGGTTAAATATATAGTGAAGGGAGAATTATTGTTAATTGCTGACGGTCATCATTAATTGCACGTGCATTTATTTTCTACCTTGACTTAATCTTCAATATAATTGCATCTGTAGTATTATTATCTATCATATTCAGTATCCTATATTGCCCAGCGTCGGTAAAACGTAGTCCATTAAGCATTGGGCTATGAGTATGAGGCGAGATTGGCCGATACTGCTGTGCTATACCTGGGTTGTTTTAGTAAGAATAAATGTATATTATCCTAAAGGAAGAGAAGATTATTCGCACTAAACAGTACAATGCCTTTTGCATATTTACGGAAATCGTCATTGACACAATTCACATACCCTCCTGGCAAATATCTCCTTGAGACCTGGATCGCTGGGCATCTCGTCGAACGTGTTCCTAAAAGTGACGTTGTCCATGGTCATGTACTTCACCTCGACATCGTCGAATATCTGATGCGGGATGTACTGGAGGGTCGATGCCATCAGCGTGAACTTGTTGAAGTGGTACCGTCTGGCGTTTTCGAACACCCTCAGAAGCTCTTCCGTGTCGTACATCGTACTACACTGGATGTCAACGTACTCACCGTCCTGTCTGCAGGTGCAGGGCTCGATTTCCTCTGGGTAGGGGCAGCCCCTTTCAGCCGAAACCAGGACAGCGGCGAGGCATAGAATTAGCCCAGTTCTGTGGAACATTTCTCTTATTAGAAATGCAATGCTTTTGGCTGGATCTCAGTTGACTTGAACTGAAATATCGTAGCAACAGAGCTCTGAGTTTGACAATTGAAAGTTTCGCCGGAAAGTTTGTTCGGAACCGCGGCTAAGTGTTGGATTTAGTTTCGATAAGAGTTTCGATGAAAATAGTGATTTCAAAAAAGTAAGTCCCGGCGGAGTTGACGTTGATTTTGTTTAGCTTTCGCGATATTCAATATGCCTCCAAGATAAGCATAGAGCTTCGTAATGTAAAAATTATATCGATTTAGCATAAACTGAGGCTGGTATGAGATAACAACCCGAATGCAATTTCGAATATACAAATGAATTTGTTTTTTGTTTTTTTTACGATAAAAGGCTAAATAAAAAAAAGATGTGATAAGAAGCAAAATGTAATTCAAATAGTAATTTTAAAAAGGTAATTTTCTAATCACTGAATTATTCTTTTAACTCCGTTACTGCGTTCATGAAAAATGTAAAAATATAGAGATATAAATATAGAGAAAATAAATAGACCATATTTAATGCTTTTGTTTTGCACGATACAAATTACAACAAAAAGCTGGGAAAAAAGTAATAGTATTTTAATAAAATATTGTTACCTAAATAAAGGAAAAATTATATATTTTTTGCAAATAATTGCCTTACTAATTTTAACGGGGTGCCAGACATTTTTTATAACAAAAAAAAATCTGTTATTAATACAACTTTTGAAATAAGTTTATTTTCAAATTATTGTGATTTATTAATTTATTTCGTGAAGACACGACGGTAGCAAATCTAGAAAATCAGATAATGCCTGGACTAATCTGATAACTATCTTGATCCCCTGTGATTGTTTGGTTAATTGGTTGGCAGACAAAAATTTTCAGGCTTGTATGCTTAGTCAGAAACCCGCTTATAAACCTTCGTCAATTAAGACAGACACAACACACACACATACGTAGCAATGCTGCCATCTATCGCTCGCCACCTCCACAATTTAAACATGTCCCTTAAGGGGTCTAAGGAGTCTTAAAAATGTGCAAAGAAGGAACTACAAAGTATAGTTTGATCTGTCATGTCATTTTTTAACTACTCAATATATCAGTATAATTTTTTATATGTAATTCTACAAGATTTGTTTATTATAAAACAAATTTTAAAATTTAAGAAACTTTAGCCAAATCTAAAAATCTAAAATAAATGATATTAAACATAAAGCTAGTTGAACACATTGGGATTAGGCTTGCGCGGCAAATTTTGAGGTCAAAATTGAAAAATGACGAAGAAAATGACTTTAAATTGTACAAATATGTACAAACAAAGACTTATACCTAAATTCTCAGCTCAATTTTAATTAGAAATTATTTTAAGAACTTTTTTCTAAAAAAATTAATATATTTTTTTAAATTTTTATTTTAAATTTTTTCTAAAATAATTTCTAATTAAAATTGAGATGAGAATTTAGGTATGAGTCCTAGTTTGTACATATTTGTACAATATAAAGTCATTTTCATGGTCATTGTTTCTTTTTTGACCTCAAAATTTGCCGCGCAAGCCTAATCCCAATGTGTTCAAATAGCTTTATGTTTAATATCATTTTTTTAAGTTTTGGCTAAAGTTCCATAAATTTTAAAATTTGTTTTATAATAAATAAATCTTGTAGAATTACATATAAAAATTATGCTTGTATATTGAGTAGTTAAAAAATTACATGACAGATCATACTATACTTTGTAGTTCCTTCTTTGCACATTTTTAAGACTCCTTAGACCCCTTAAAGGGTCATAGGAGTCTTAAAAATGTGCAAAGAAGATACTACAAAGCATAGTTTGATCTTTCATGTCATTTTTTAACTACTCAATAAATGAGTATAATTTTTTATATGTAATTCTACAAAATTTATTTATTATAAAACAAGTTTTAAAATTTATGTAACTTTAGCCAAAACTAAAATAAATGATATTAAACATGAAGCTATTTGAACACATTGTGATTAGGCTTGCGCGGCAAATTGTGAGGTCAAAATTGAAAAAATGAACAAGAAAATGACTTTATATTGTACAAATATGTACAAACAAAGACTTTTACCTAAATTCTCAGCTCAATTTTAACTAGAAATTATTTTTTAAAAAATTTAAAATCAAAATTTTAAAATTTATTTTTTTAGAAAAAAGTTCTTAAAATAATTTTTAATTAAAATTGAGCTGAGAATTTAGGTATAAGTCTTTGTTTGTACATATTTGTACAATATAAAGTCATTTTCTTGGTATTTTTTAAAATTTTGACCTCACAATTTGCCGCGCAAGCCTAATCACAATGTGTTCAAATAGCTTCATGTTTAATATCATTTATTTTAGTTTTGGCTAAAGTTTCATAAATTTTAAAATTTGTTTTATAACAAATAAATCTTGCAGAATTACATATGAAAAAATTATACTTATACATTGAGTAGTTCAAAAATGACATGAAAGATCAAACTATGTTTTGTAGTACCTTCTTTGCACATTTTTAAGACTCCTGTGACCCCTTAAGATGTCATAGGAGTCTTAAAAATGTGCAAAGAAGGTACTACAAAGCATAGTTTGATCTTTCATGTAATTTTTTTAACTACTCAATATATAAGTATAATTTTTTTGTATGTAATTCTACAAGATTTATTTATTATAAAGCAAATTTTAAAATTTATGAAACTTAAGCCAAAGCTAATATAAATGATATTAAACAAAAAGCTATTTGAACACATTGGGATTAGGCTTGCGCGGCAAATTTTGAGTTCAAAATTGAAAAAATGACCAAGAAAATGACTTTATATTGTACGAATGTGTACAAACAAAGACTTATACCTAAATTCTCAGCTCAATTTTAATTAGAAATTATTTAACAAAAGATTCAAAATCAAAATTTTAAAATTTTTATTAATTTTTTTAGAAAAAAGTTCTTAAAATAATTTCTTATTAAAATTGAGATGAGAATTTAGGTATAAGTCTTTGTTTGCACATATTTGTACAATATAAAGTCATTTTCTTGGTCATTTTTTCAATTTTGACCTCAAAATTTGCCACGCAAGCCTAATCCCAATGTGTTCAAATAGCTTTTTGTTTAATATCATTTATATTAGCTTTGGCTAAAGTTTCATAAATTTTAAAATTTGTTTTATAATAAATAAATCTTGTAGAATTACATACAAAAAAATTATACTTATATATTGAGTAGTTAAAAAATTACATGAAAGATCAAACTGTGCTTTGTAGTACCTTCTTTGCACATTTTTAAGACTCCTATGACCCCTTAAGGTGAGCAGTGATTGGTATAATAACGCTGATTTCAGTCTAAGTCGAGACATTTTCAGTTTAAAATACAAGAGTTAACGTTCACTCTGGCTCCACTCATTCTTAGTAACATCGATTATAAACTTATCATGTGTTCAACGCTAAAATGCTAAAGAAGTCTATAATTTTAAATTTTGAAAGAAAAAACTTTAAATCTCTGAGTTTGCATTTTTATTATAGTTTTCTACTTGAAGTTAACAAACAATATATACGATAACGTTTTCGAGACATTTAAATATAAATATATCCAGACCCATGTATTTTTAAACGATTTTTTTTGTTGCTGAAATTGCATTTGCTGTTATCTCACACGCATTTTAGTATTTGTTAAATTGTTATACTTTTCACTTTATGAAGCTTAATTCTTATCTTGGGGACCTATCGAATATCGCGCAGCTAAACGAAATCAAACCCTACCCAGTTAACACAGCGATGTACTTACTTTAAAAAAAATCACTAATAACATCGAAATTCTTACAGAAAACTGGATCCAACATTTGCCCTAGTCGCACCAATACACTTCCCAAACAAATTCTCAATTGTCCAACCCTTCCAGAAACGTTCTTTTTCGATTATGAGAACGTTCCACAGAGCTGTGCTCATTCTATGCCTCGCTGCTGTCCTGGTTTCGGCAGAGTGGGGCTGCCCCTACCCAGAGGATGTCGAGCCCTGCAGATGCGTAGAATATGAGGAGGGCTCGGATAACAATGAGATGGTTTGTGTGGGCGTGCACGACACGCAAGCCCTCCTGAGGGTGTTCGAAAACTCCAGACGATTCCACTTCAGCGAGATCACGCTGTGGAATTCGACTCTCCAGTACCTCCCGCATCGGATATTAGACGATATCAAGGTGCAGAGGTTGAACATAAACAGCGTTACTTTAAGGACCCTGTTCGACGAAATGCCCATCAGCAACCCGGATCTCAAGGAGATATTTGTCCGTGAGGTAACGCATGTTGCTTGTTTTTATGACGATTTTATTGGTATGAGTTTGTAATGAAGCTGAATGCTGTTTTCCCCCTCTTTTTATTGTTTTTGTCTGAAATGCTTAACTTAAATCTATTAATGACTCTTTAGTTCTGTTTTTATTACACTTTTTATTTGATGTTTCATATTATATGAGTGAGGACTTTTCGACGAGTCAAAGCAAAAGTATAAGTATTTTATGGTTTTTAAGGACTATTATTCCAAGTATCGTTATCATTACGTTTTCTGTCTTCTTCTTCTTCTTCTTTAACAGCACTACAGCCTGGTGCAGGCCAAGGCTTTCTCAGTCTGCTTTCTCCAGACAGGGCGACTTGCAGCCAGATTTCTCCATCTGGTTATTCCCATCACTTTCAGGTCCTTCTCAACACTATCCAACCACCTCGTAGCCGGTCTCCCTCTTCTCCTTGTACCCTCAATCTTTGAAAACGTCAGCTTTTTAACTGGGTCGAGATCTTCACGTCGAAAAACATGTCCCAGCCATCTGATCCTGTATGACTTTATAACTCTTAGTATATTTGGCTGTCTATATATCTTGTACACTTCGTGGTTATACAAACCCCTCCAAACATCGTTCTCCTTAATTGCACCAAAAATTGAACGGAGGATTTTTCTTTCAAAGATGAGAAGTCTATTCTCCTCCGACTTGTTTATCCCCCAGGTCTCACTTCCATACAGAATAATTGGCCTAATTAGGGTCTTGTATAAGTTTAGTTTAGTACCAATAGAAATAAATTTTGACTTCAATTGATTCTTCAGTCCAAAGTAGCATCTATTTGCCATTAAAATTCCGTTCCTAACTTCCACTTTTATCTCATTTTTGTTTGTAATAATAGTACCCAGATATTTAAACTGAGTTACTCCTTCAAAAACAAAATCTCCAATCCTGATTGGCTGCACATTATTTGCTCTAGGACTTACAACCATAAATTTTGTTTTTTCTTCGTTTATTGCCAATCCCATATTTCTGGCAGCATTCTCAAGGGCAGTAAAAGACTCGATCACATCCTGTTTTGTTCGCCCAACAATGTCAATATCGTCTGCATAGGCTAGTAGTTGTATAGATCTCTGCAGAATGGTGCCTCTAGTATTGATCCCCGAGTCTCTTACCACTTTTTCAAGTGCTATGTTAAATAGTATGCATGACAGAGAGTCTCCCTGCCTAAGACCTCTCTCTGTGTAGAAAACTTCTGATACATCAGACATGAGCTTAACTCTACATTTTACACTTCGTAATGTCATTTTGACAAGATTGGAAAGTTTGGCAGGTATTCCGAATTCACACATAGCCTCAAACAGCCTATTTCTATTGATGCAATCATAGGCTGCCTTAAAGTCGACGAACAGATGGTAAGTATCAATTCCATATTCTTTTGTTTTTTCAAGGATTTGTCTAAGTGAGTGTATCTGATCTATAGTAGATTTTCCTTCCAAAAAACCGCATTGGTATTTACCAATAATTTTTGAAACATAGGGAAGGAGCCTACGAAAAAGTATGTTTGAAAAAATTTTAAAAGCCACATTCAAAAGTGTAATGCCTCTGTAATTGCAGCAGTCCAGCTTGTCTCCTTTTTTGTGTATGGTGAAAATCAGACCCTCTTCCCATTCAATGGGCATCTGTTCTTGACTCCACACATCACAAATAACCTTTAAAAGTTCACTGCTCAACTCAGGTGCACCCACATTGAAAAGCTCGGCTTTAATACCATCTGGGCCAGGGGCTCTATTTCGGTTCAGTTTTCTCAAAGTATACTCTAGTTCACTCAAGGTAGGTACATTTGCTTCTAGTGTTTGTGGATAGATATTAGATGATTCCACATCATTTTCTTCCGGCGCATCGTCGCGTCCAAATAGAACCTCTTTAAAATGTTCACGCCATCTTTCCACGGATGGGAATAACCACGTTTTCTGTCTAAAGAGCATAAATCTAATCTTACATTTGCTTTGAAGTCGTTTTTGGCTCACGCAGAAAATAAAAGTCCTTTGATAAGGGCAATATTGACTGATAATAATGGAGGCGAGTTTGATAACTAAGAAGTACAAGATATTCTATGTTGTTGTTGTTGTGGCTAATCCTCCTTGGTCTGACGAAGTGAGACCAAGTCCATAAGGTCGTTGACCCGAAGAAAGTCTATAACGAGCAGAGGGAACAAGAAAACACCATCTCTGGATAGTCCAAAATATGCTCGGGGAAGGCCTGAGTGAACTTGGCATTTAGAGCAGGTTGCTAAGGTCTTCTTGCCCTCGGAAAATGAGAGACTTTTTAGATGGCCACTTGCCAATCTGGCGACCGCAGTACAGGCGGCTATGTCACAATTGAGAACCAGTGAAGAGCCTGGCTCCTTGCCCGCATACCAATGATGACTGGGAGGGATATCCTCCTTCGAAATTTGCTGCTGACAATGGAGAGGAGGGATTGGAGTGACTACAACCTTCCTTGGTAAGACAATCTGCCTGTTCATTTCCATACATGTCAACAGGGTATGAAATCTACTGTAGAAAGATGTTATGGGTCTCTGAAATGAGCTTTAATTTGTGGAGAATGGAAATGCTATAGTCGTCTTCATGCTAACCTTTCCTAACTAAAGACCCTATGAGGGCGTGTCCGAGTGTCCGAGCGCTGCGATTAGCTCAGTGAAATGATTAGGGGGTAACAGGTTTGGCGGGATTATCACTGTTTCTTTTATAAACAGGATCTAGCTGTTTTTATGGGTTTTTTTTTTAAAGGAAGAATAGTATTGCCTCGATTTTTTCCGGATTTGGTAATAAATAAATTTTTGAAGCAACCTGTCTGACTTCGACTGATGATTCGAATTCTTTGTTCGCGCGGTTTAGGGAGCGTGACGTCGAAAGTCGCCAGAATACGGACTTTTGGAAATTTCGCCAAGGGTTACCGTAAAGTAAATCTGATCCGTTGTGCAAAGTGAGATACCACATGTGGGAACTTAAAAGTGACGATATAGTATTTTTTTTTTAGGTGACGGTACTGGGCGGTTGGGACTGGAAGCAGCTGGCCGTCTTCAAGAAGCTGGAGCAAATTTTCATGCGGGGCACGCATCTGAGGAAGCTTTCCGCCGACTTCCGCATCAATGTCTCCAAGACGCTAAAGCACATGTACTGCGAGAGCTGCAGAATAAAGCAGCTGGAGGACAACGTGTTCGCCGATTTCCATGCCTTGGTGGATCTCCAGCTGCCATCGAATGCCCTCGTGGATGTCAAGGCGACCATGTTCCCGAGAAACACCAAGCTTAGAGTTTTCGGATTGCAGTGAGTACGCTTTTGCGCATTGTTAACCCTATAATGCATTAATTTTTATTTTCATCCCGAAAAAATTTTATATATGTGTCTTTAATACTCATACATTTTGGGAAAAATACTCAAATTTTTTTAACCGCATTAGAATTTAAATAATTTTAAATTTAAAAAAAATTCCATCCGACAAAAACCAACTACAAGATCCCAATTTTGATAACACTGACTAGAAAACTACTAAAAATATTTCTAAATAACCCTTTTTAATTATAATTAATTTTTCGAAACAATTTATTTGTATGGTATGGTAGGTTCATATACATTAAAGCTTGTGTGCTTGTTCGCATTTATCTGTATTTGGTACTAATATTATATTATACTTTAAATACTGCCAAAAACGTAATTTCACAACAGTTAATAACCTCACTCTTTAATTTTCAATACACTTTTACTACTGTCATCTATGAGGATTATTAGTAACTAAAACTTCAAAATGGAATGTAATAGATGAAAAAAAGCAAATGTGTCGAGAGGGAGCTCTGTTTTAATAGAATAAAATGGATTAAGTTGCTTGTTGCCAAACGACAGCAGTATGCATTAGAGGGTTAAAATATCGCCAGTCAAATGACAAAACCACGAATGTGCAGATTCTAGAGAGTTGCTGTTTTTGAAAAATTAAATTGCTTCTCGGTTTTTTTATTCTTTTTTCAACCGGTTTTAATTGAAAATGAGGCCCAGGGGCTTCGTGGTGCTTCGCATTGAAACGCCGCAGGTCAGGACAGGATAGGACAAGGTTAACTCAGCCTTTCATCTCTGGGGGTGGTAAAATGAGTATCAAGCATGCTTGGGAACTAAACCCTGGGGGTCCCTCTTGAGGGCTGACCACCTTAGCGGGACATATGCCTAGCACCCCAGAGCCCTTGGTTATGTAAGCTGGAATGGGCATGGCAGACCTTGGCCCACTAACGGACTGTTGCGCCGGAGAGTTAAGTTTTTTAATTGGAAACAGTTAAAAGTAAACTAAAAACCAGTCCTTTGAAAAACTGGTTCTAAATGCTTGGTAGGTTGAACGACTCAGAGCTACAGGTGGGCTATTGGCGACGGGCGTCGGAATTTAGAACCACAACTGAACCTGGGACCTTCCGCATGCAAGGTGAATGCCTAACCAACTCTAGATAGCCCGCCTATTCAAAGTGGTCTGTTCCACAATCAAAATATTGGGGATGCTAAGTGACAGTCTGACAATGCGACTGATGCAATGCGCACTCTCAGACACGAATACTCAAAAACGACGAAATTTTCTATAATTCCGACGAAACCATTTACTGGCAAATGTTCCGTGTTTTACTTTCCTCCAGAGAGAAGAAATTCACTTTGTGTGTACACAAAGTGTGCGCAACCTCCTACTAACATCAACAACAGCTATTGGGGAACCTGTGGTAAAAATCCTTTCAGGACTTCCTTACAGGAAAACATGTTTAGTTTTCTGTCGAATTTTTATTTAAAAAAAAAAACGGAAAACCCTCCAATGTTTAGTCAACACAAACATAACTGATCAGGGCCGCATTTCTAAGTATGCTGTAGCTTAGATTAGCCAGTTTTTGAGGATGGCAAATTTTATGACCAATTGCAGCATTAGACATAAAAAATCTTTACAATGATACTGATATTTTCAAGAAAGAAAACAAATAATTTTTATTGATACGTAAATCGTAAACGTATCCGCAGTACTAACATTCAGTAGCAAACAAATGGCTGCTGCGAGGGCAAATGCACCCTTTACCCCCGGATTTGGAAATTGTAAGAAAAATTGCATAGCAGTTTGGAAACTTCGCCTATTAGTATTTCTATATAAAGTGTAGAGTTACATCATAGATGAATAAAATATGTAAACAGAAAAATATAGCCAAGACACCTATATCTGGGATATCTTACAATGGAAGTGGGGGGGGGGGGGAGAAGAAAAACAAAATTCAGATGCTGGACAACACAGAAAAGAGCACAAATATATTCAATCTTAGCAGAGGCGGAAATTCTTTGAATCCAGACCTGTAACTGATTATAACAGTACGATTCATTTCATTTCCAGATACAATAAGATATCCACACTTCCCGAGGACCTATTCATCGACATGCCGTTTCTCGAGCAATTGTTTCTCGCAGGGAACATGTTGGCCGTGCTGCCGGAAGACACTTTCAAGCCGGTCATGTACCAGCTCAAACTTCTCACCCTCAGAAGTAAGCATCGCCGTAACTTATAGGGGGGGAAGGGGGGAGCCTCCCCTCCCCACTAATAACTTTGCAAATCACGCCATTTAGGGCGCCCTCTTTAACTTTTTTAACAATTAACTTTTTAACGATTATTTAACAATAATACGTAATTATTTCATCATTTTATTTTCTTATTTCCCCTTCAATAGCTGTTTTAGGGCGGTATTTTCGCTCAAAATGGCACCATATGAATGACGTCCTCTCTAAGATTTTATAATAAACAAAGAAGTTTAAACTGATATAAAGAACATGCTGGTATTTTTTTTAAATAACGGAAATCTTTCACTATAGTTATTTTATTCCTTTCCTTTTTCCCACTTAGACATTTCTTACCGTGCGTCTATAGTGGTGGATACAGGCAAAGGGGACTAAAGCGATTGCCCTTCCATTATCAGTTGCACTATCTTTTTTTGTCCCCAAATGTAACTGGATGCTGGACCAGCTGGACTAGAGCACAAAAGGCAGTCTAGACATAACAATTTAGGATTTTTTGTGTTGTGTGGGGGGACAATCCGTTATCTTGAAATCGTGGCAATAAAAAGTGGTGGGCGATCACACAATTTTCATGGGGGACAGCATTAGGCTGTGAATTCTTAAACCGCAGTTACATACTTCAAGCATTTGCTTCGAGCAGCCATTTCAGCATGGCCTTGATTTTCTCAAGGTATAGCAATTTAACATGCAGATACTCTAAGCTTACGCTGACGCTAAACCAAACGAGATGGGTTCGTGACCTTGAGAGCCAGTTTCAGCTGAAGCTTAGAGTATCTGCATGTTAAACTGTTACCTTGAGAAAATCAAGGTCACGCTGAAGTGGCTGCTCGAAGCAAATGCTCGAAGTATGTAACTACAGTGTTAGCCTTATTATTGAATGTTGTATACAACTGTCTGCTCTTGTTTCATCTTTCAGTAGCCAGCCATAGACCATCTACGGTGGTAGGTCGCGAAATCTTAAGTAAATAATTTTTATTAAATTATGCTTTTTATCATATAATTGTGTTGTTGAGAGAAAGCTAATTTTATCCACTTGCTTTTCTAATGCTTATAATTATCGAAACCTTTTGCACTTCGTAATAAGTACAGAATTAAAATTAAATGTACCTTTTAAAATAATAGTTTTATTTTTCGTTGAGAATAAAAATAAGGTAAGAAGCTACTATTTATTCATTTTACTATCATTATGTAAGTTACTTATTAACTGTATCATTTTAGGGAGTTAAATTGTATCTATTTTTTTAATATGTACTTGTACAAAAAAAAAAAATCGAAATGAATAAGGAAAACTAATTTTATAACTATAAATATGAATTGACAAATGTAACTCTTACAATCAAATTGCGTGCAAAGCTACTTTTCGATAATTTCATGAAGCAATAATAGGTTTTTTTGCACGATTGTATAGATATTCGCATTGTTACTAAAAAAATTGATAAAGGATCAATTAATTTGGAATCTCACTCAATTCTATCGAATACTCTATTGCAATGTACTTTTATAAAGCCAATAATTTGTAGGTTTAAATATATCATTACTAATTCAGTATTGTGATTTTCAAATTAGGTTAATTCATTTATAACCAATTTACAAATTAATTAGTAAACAATTAAATTATTAATATTTTTACATTTTTTAAAAAAATATTTCATTAGTTCTTAATAATGATGTAAGTAGTAATTAATATTTATTTAATTAGAAATTAAAAAAAATTAAGTAGTAATTACTAACAATTACTTTGAGTAGAAAGTTAAATTCAGAAGTGCTAATTAATGTAATTATCCGTTAATAATGACTCATAACTGGCTACAAAAATGTAAGAGGGCGCCAAAACGTGGTCCTCTCTCTCTAAAAAAATGTCCAAGTTACGGCCGTGGAGGTAAGAGACAAAATTAACCCTTTAAGTCCCAAAAATTTACTGCACTACAGAAACATTTGATATTCACAAAATAAGCTTATTTTAGGTCAAAAATAAGAGTTCCATAAGAAAAAAAAATTCATTTTAATAATTTATATGGTTTTTGAAATAATGCCAAACTTTTTTAACTGGGGAAAACAAAAAATAAAAATATATGTATTACCTAAAAACACCTTGAGTTATATATTTTAAGGTATCTGACCATATTATTAAAAAAAATAAGCAATTATTTTAACCGAAATAGTTTAAATTGTTTTTGAAAGATGTGGAACTGAAGTGAACTTTTCACAAATCAGGCGAAACACTTGTTAGCTAGGGTAGGGTAGGGTATTTTACATATATATTCCGACTTGTGTGCTTGCTCAGTGAGGCTTATAAGTCTTCGTCAAGTAAGACAGACACAGAAAGATTTTTTACTGTCACAAAGAGAGGAAAAACACCCAGGGCGAAGGCGGGAATCGAACTTGCGCCCGTTACAGCACGCAGACTGCTGGCCTGCGATGCTTACCACTCGGCCATCCGGGCCCCTACTTGTTAGCTATTTTCTAAATAAAAAAATAGTAGTCCTGACTTCTATTGAGATTAATGTAAAATATTGTCCAATAGAACTAAGTGTGAAGAATCGAATGATGTCTGTTTGGATGTCGTAACGGGAAATAAACATTTGGAAAAACATATTGAAAGTGATGATGCCAAATGGCATCACTGGAACTGAAAGGGTTAAGAAACTGTCAGTCCTATAGAGCTTATGAATTAGTTTTCGAAACACACCTTCCGCAGGGAATCAACTTACCATCAAGCTGAAACTAATTTGAAACGAAAATGTTATCTATTTATTTAATTATATATTGTTGAAGTGTTAAAATGTCAAAAGTTTCAGAAGACGGCGACACAATTTTAAAATATTATCAATTAACCATCAAATAACCGTAAGTTATTTTCTTTCCAATTTTGTTTTAAATTGATGTTATGATGATTCCCATATCTGGTGAATACCCCGTGTAAGGGAGTGCACGTTAAATATCCTTCAAAGTCCCAACGCTGCGTACGATGTCGCCCTTAACGGTTGCGTTGGGTGCCTATTCAGGTGTGGTTCGTCACCTGACTGTGGTTCTAAAATACGACGCCCTTCGCCAATAGCCCTCGTGTAGCTCTAGTGCGACGATAATTCAAACCAAACCAAACCAAACCCATATCTGGTGAAAATGGAATAACATGGCAAAGCAATTCTTTTGCAAAAGTTGGGATTTCAAAACCAATGAATTAAGCTCTACGGGACCGACAGTCCCTCTAGGGTGAAACTCTGTTCAGTCTAAGTGCCCTGATAGCCGTAGTGCCGCAACGTACATTTCTGTTTACTGTGCTGCTATGCGTAAGACCCTACTATCACTTTAAAAGAAAAAAAATATGCTCTACACTGCATATACCCCACAATATTTTCAATTAAGTTTAATCATGGTAAGTTACAATTTACTTAACTATTTGTTTTTATTGTATTTTGTTACACATAAATGTTCAATAAACTGATTGACTTGAATAGTTATATATATCGAGACGAGTTGCGACGATTTTTCAAGAGGAATGGTTGTGTTTTTTAAGGGGGAGAGGGGTTAGGGTGAGAGAAAGCTCCAGGGGAAAAACAATGAAACCCTTTATGCTCTATCAACTGAAAAACTTTCAACTTCTCTAAAATGAGTTCCATTTTTGGCCTTCGTTGACTGGGCTAAAGTAGCAGAATTGCGCAGTGGCGATTTCCCCAAGTTAGCTCTTTTCCTTGTTCGTTGTTCAATTTGACTTTTCTGTGATAGTTAACAGTTCATTTTAAACTTGAATGGTGCTGAATCCGATATCTGAACTTACTTAATTTTTTCCAACTTTTTTCGATTTTCCTATTAGCGTCCTTGTGATTCCATTCAATATAAATAAAAACCCTCTCATATTGTCATGGTAAGCCTCTATCCTCCCCCTTAAAATTAAACTGTATATACTCATACTGTCAAAAACATTTAACAATGAAATAATAGAAAATATATCTAAATGAAAGTTTTTATAATTTATGATGTATAATATGAAATTTGGCCACTTCGGGATACTATCAATGCGTTTATATACATTTTAATAAACTTTTCATATATAATTTATAACTTTGGGGACTACATAAATTACGTCATACCAAATTTTGACTTTTCTGACCCCTCCCTTCCCCCTATGTCACGTTTGATCGAACACTCCCCCTAAAATTACGTCATTTTGGGGCTGTAAGGAGCCTAGTGGTCCGGACCCCGGACTTGCAATCGGAAGGTTGGGAGTTCGGGCCCCGGTGCCACTGAAGACTTACCGAGTATACGCGGAGTACATGCTCGTAAAATCTGTTGGGTCCGAAAGTCCTGCGTGGTCAGTCATTGCGCAGTTCACCATGGGTACAGGTTCCTGGAGAAAATTTCCCTCCCCTTCAGGGACATGTCTAAATTGTGGAGGTGGCGACAGATGTTGCCATCTGTCGACAGATGGCAACATCAGTCATATGTGTTTGTGTGTGTCTTGTGTTGTCCTACTTGACGATGGTTTATAAGCGGGTCCTTGCGACCAAGCACACAAGCCTGAAAATATATGTCAAACCAACCAACCTTACGTCACTTTGTTGCACCCCCCCCCCCCTTTGAAGAAAAAGTTAATTGTAATGTTTCCCCTTTGTTTCTGAAATTTAAAAAGATTAAAAAAAAAATTCTCAAAAACTTTATTCTATGTAAAACAGATTTTACTTGCAAAATTATAAACGTCCGAATCGTTACGTCATGCAAGCGACTACTCCATTTCACGATCCGTCACGTTGGCGCATACCCCTCCCTCCTCCCTCTGAGCGTGACGTAATTTATGCACGTCCCCTTTTTATAAATTTTTTGAAGTGTACCCTTAATTTTTATAGCTTACATTCAGTCATTTCATTACATTTCCTTTTTCTGAAACAATATTTTGTATCTTACGTTCGGAGTAAAACAAATTATTTCTTAGTACTCAAGTTGTCGTGAAAATTGTTAGTTTCAATGTTTTTGTATTCTATAAAACAAATAAATAAATGGCTTTTTTTGTATTTTTTCAGGAAATCCAATCAAGTGCGACTGTCAGATTGCATGGGTGCTGCAATTGAGAACTGGGGTTGTCAAAGGGAATTGCTATGCACCAAAAGCTATACGCGACAAGCCCTTCGACCAACTCACACGAAGAGACATCCGATGTTAATTTTTTTTAAACTCCATTCTCTATAAAAATGGGGCCCGGGCATAGAGTTGGGAAAGATGATAGAGCGGGCCATGTATGTGCGCAGTAACGCACAAAAGAAGCAGGCTAGAGCGATGAAACTTGGGATACCTCAGTACCGGTACGTAATGTGCAGTAACTCGAAAAACCTGACAGCCCTGCTTCAAACTATTTGAACTGTTAGACCCCTCTGCTCCTTCTTCCAAACTCTATGGGCCCGTATGGTTAAGATAGCTGCCTCCGCTAACAGTCTGCGCACTGTACCGGGTGCAGGTTCGTTTCCTGCCTTCGCCCTGGGTGTAACTTCTCTCTCTGTGACAGTAAAAATTCTTTCTGTGTCTGTCTTGCATGACGAAGGTTTATAAGCGGGTTTCTGATCATGGACACAAGCCTCAATGTTTATGTATCAACCCTACCCTATCCTACAAAAATAATAATAATCAGAAGTCAAGTGAAATTAGAATGATAAATTTATTCGACTGTCTGATACCTATGTTGTAGAGATATACTATAACAGATAACTAGTTTTATATTATTTATATGCTTGTCTTAAAATTGTATACCTTAATTTTTCAAAATTATTTTTTTATATTTAATGAAATAATGAAATCCGGGGTAATGCCTTCATCTTTTTCTTTCGGATTTTTGCTCAGATTAAAACTTCAGAGACTTCATACAGCCATTTACTAGGCCAACACAATTTTTATTTAAAGAATAGTGTGGCAAATAGTCATTTATTACACGGTGTTACTTTGTTAAGAATAGTAAGACTATGTCAGACTTGTAATAGCCATTTACTACACTTGTGATTTTTGTTAAACTTTTTAATTACTTCTTCAATTAATTAAACCTATTTTAGTGCTATATTTTGTGCTTTATTACCTACTTTTCCATTATTCATAGATTATTTGCTGTGTTTTGATGGTGTGGCAACATAACCCGGGGTACCGGGGTAATACCGCCACTTTGCAAGCATTTAGAAAAAACAATTTTAATCAGTTTCTATTGAAGATTAAAAATCCCAGCAAAATAAGTTATGAAATGTAGTACGCTATGTTTGTTACAATTTGTAATTGTTCTAACACAACTCTGCATGAAAATTCAATTAAAGATGGCGCGATCTACACTACCGTCAATTTTAAATCAAAACATTCATTAGGGTCAACTACTTATCACAAAAAAAAAATAGAGAGGTAAGGTGTTTAGTTCCCAAGCTGGGTTTCTTCTCATCTTATCTACCCACTCAAGATGTGAAAGACTACGTAGTCTGAGTGGTAAAGTTTAAGTTGAACTTTCATAGCACAAAATATACACAAGGGGTTATCGGCGACAGGCTTCATAATTTGGAACAACAATCAAGTGATGAGCGAACACCTGCTGATTGTGTAGATCAGGTTACCAAAACTGAAAAAAAAATGGACAATGCAAATTTTGTAAACGCCTTTCCTCTTTAAATCCAAAACAAAAACATGAGAAAAACTTTTACTAACATTGCCTTATGCTTATTGCTACTACAAACAATTTTAAAATCACTCTAAAATAAGCAAATTGGTTATACCTAATGCTTGAAAACTGAAAAAAAAAATTGTATTTTATTATCTCTCAAATAGAGCGCTCAACTGCTCGAGTTACATAACTTCTTATGATTCATTTAGCAGGAATAATGATTTCAACAAAAAAAGGATGCTTCTTCATTTGTTGCATATTAACATGTTGGATGCCACTGACTCGCTAGCGAGTTTCGTGGTTCCAATTACAGCACATTCTGATGAAATTCATGGTACCATTTTGCCAACCGTTCTTATGAGTTCAAGTTCATTTGTAAACTTGATAAGCATGATCGGTCCAGTGGTTACACAAACTACACGATCTAGCTTGTGTGTTATTTAAGGGGTCACAGAAGTCTTAAAAATGTGCATCAAAGAAGGTACAGCTGTGGAAATAAAAAAGTACCCACTAGTGGTTATTTTGGCCGTTAGTCATCCTATAGTATCGGACCTTTTTAACATTGTGAACAATTAACAATCTGAGTTAATTGCATGACACAAAATTTGCATAAGGGACCATCTTCATATTAAAAATGTTGCTAACTTTAAAATTTCCAATGGCAACACCCCTTTTTGAATCCATATTTCAAATCTCTGACCTATGTTAATACGAAATACCAAATTTTGTTAGTTTTTAAGTATTATTAGAGGAGTTAGAGACGTGCAAAGTTTAGGTCCCATAATGTTAAATGAGTTGCACATAAAAAACTACCCCGATCTATAAATAATTAAGATAATGAAACGAATTTTTTACTGATAAGAAATTATAATAACCCAAACAAAATGCATTTAATATTTGGGTATTTAGAGCAATTTTTATATTTTTAAATAATTATTATATTAATTTTTAAAAAATATATGAATGGAAACCCCTTAATATTTTTAAAGAAATAAATTTAAGACAAGAAGCTTAAGCGAAATCCCAAATTTTAAAATTTTTTATTCATAATTTGCTGAGTAAATCACAAAATACTTTTTAATTACCCTTTAGGGGACTGTGTATAAGATTACGTGTGTAATTGATAAATAAAGAGTGCTTTGCATGCATGCTTGCTTGTCATTTTAGAAATGGTCCCCAAAAGGTCCACAAGTGATTCGATTAAATAACTCGTCAAATATTCATCCAAATGTAACAAAAACTTAGATTTAAGGGTTTTCAAGGGTGCTTAACATTTCTAGGTTATTCAAATTGGTTGTTGCTATTGGAAATTTCAAAGATCGTAATATTTTTAATATGAAGACGGCCCCTTATGCAAATTTTGTATCGTGCAATTAAATCAGAATGTTAATTGTACACAATCTCAAAAAGGTCCGATTCTATAAGGTGACTAACGGATGAAATAACCTCAAGTGGGTACTTTTTTATTTCCACAGCTGTACTACAAAACATAGTTTGATCTTTCATGTAATTTTTTAACTACTCAATATATAAGTATAATTTTTTATATGTAATTCTACAAGATTTGTTTAATATAAAACAAATTTCAAAATTTATGAAACTTTAGCCAAAACTAAAATAAATGATATTAAGAGGCGCTATCAACCAAAATTATTTTCATTCTGGCTCACCAGAGGGCTCCTACAATTCCCGCCAAATGATACGTCTGGCGATTTAAAAAAAAAAGCACCCGGTACCGGCACCCGGTAAAGTCTACAAACTCTTTGCACAATGGACTACGATCAAATCCACTAGACCAGCCGGGCCTCAAGGGGTTGGTTAGAATGGAAGTTGAAAGAGTGGTTCTGACAAACAGATAGACGGAAATCTCCACGATGTCAACACCCTACACACCTTTCTTTACAAAATTCTTTCAAATTAAAAAAAAGCTATAAGTTGTCTAAAAATAACTTATTTATTTTATACAAAGTTTGTTTTGTTTGAATTAACGTCACACTAGAGCTACACAAGGGTAATTGGCGGCGGACCTCGTAATTCAGAACCCCGGTCAAGTAACGAGGTCGACACCTGAGTCCTTTATATAAAGAATGACAATATAAATCGAATGTAACATATTGGTTTAACAATTTTTCTGATCAAGAACACAACGCTGCGTGCGATTTCGCCCTTAACGGTTGCGTTGGGTGTCTATTCAGGTGTCATTTGACTGTGGTTCTAAAATAAGACGCCCGTTGCCAATAGCCCCCTTGTAGTTCTAGTGCGACTATAATTCAAACCTAAACTAATCTGATTAAGAACAAGAATTATACTTTCGAGTTTATAAAACGGCAAATATTATACAATATCTATAAAAACAATTTGTCAAAACAAGAGGCACTAACGTATCAAAATCGCGTTGTAGTAGTATCAAACCTGACTGCAACTAAAGTTAATAATAGACAAGTAATGTTTAATCAAGTTTCAAGGTCGCGCGAAATTCTTCGACTGGATTTATAATGAGCTCCGCCCACTTTTCTCACTTTTTCGTTTTAGGTTTACAACTTCGAACGACTTAAAATTTGGCTGATGTTTTCAGCTAGGATTTGGCGACCTTAATTTTTGTGTGTCATCACATTTTAAAATCATAGTTTCTCGTTTGTAATAAAGGTTTTTGTCATAAAAAGTGCTTGAAATGTAAAAGCATCATTTAAATTCTGTATTAACATACAAAGATAATGCATGAGTGAATTATTTACATTAATAAAAAATTTTATGTATCAATTAAGCCAAGTTGTCCTACAGATGTCGCCACGATTCTCAAAATGAAGTTTTTAAAAAAAATTAATAATTAAAAAACTAATTGATATTGTTCCTTCAAATCTTTTTTAAATTGTATTTCATCCCTATTTGCATATGTGGTGCAAAAAAAATCATGCGTTAAAAAAATACTTTACCAGAAACTGTGATTAGAATAATAAAGCATTACGTCTATAGGACTGACAGTCCCTCTTAAAACGTATAGAGCCCTTCCCTCTTCCAAACAAGCAAAATGCGTTGTTGTCTTCTCTGACTCAAAGGCCGCCCTGCAGGCAATCTGGAAAGGGGACTCTTCCATCACCCAAGAAATCATCTCAAGCCTTCACGATCTTCAAAAAAAAAAAAAAAAAAAAAAAAAAAAAAAAAAAAAAAAAAAAAAAAACCTGTAGGCTTCAGTTGATACCTGCACCTGTCGACATCGCAGGCAATGAAAATGTTGATTTGATACATTAGCCAAGGAGGTCAGAAATCTCAATATTAATAATAATAAAGTCTATCTCCAAGATGCAAGTGCACTAGCTAAATATAAATTGAGAGAAAATTATATTCAAACGAAGCACCTTCTTTATAATTTTAATGCAGATAGAGCGATCCACCACAAAAACTATTGCCAGACTAAGGATCAATCACTACAGAGGCATGAAGATAGACAAAGAGGGCAGGAAGGTGTATAGAAACTGTGACAACTGCCCAGATACACAACTTACATCAAACCACATTTTTGAATGCCCGGCAATTAGTGCCGATTTGAGAGACATTGGAGTTCTGCCTTCATTAATAGATCTTTATGACAGTAACATCCAAAAATTTGCAGAAGCGGTCATCAAAACACATGGTTTCATTAAGCTTAATTTCACTTTTCGGCAACATCTAGACACGACAAAAAACAAACAAAAACAAAACAAAAAAAGTAATTTAATTTTACGAGATGTTGATTGTTTTTTAGCACACATAAACATGAAAATGGAAACATGAGAAAATAGTAATTGTATTTTAATAAAATTTTGCTGTCTAAATAGAATAAAAATTATACCTTTTTGCCTTACAAATTTAAATGGGGGACCATATTTTTTTAAACATAATTTTTTTTAAAATTCTACCTTTTGGCCTTACAAATTTAAATGGGGGACCATAACTTTTTTAAACAAAAAGTGTTTGTTATTAATACAACTCTTGAAATAAGTTTATTTTCAAATAATGTATAGCGATTTATTAATTTATTTCGTCAAGACACGACGTAGCAAATCTAGAAGATCAGATTATGCCTTGTCTGTCTAATCTGATCACTATCTTGATCCCTTGCGATTGGTATACGTAACGTTGATTTCAGCCTAAGTCGAGACATTTTCAGTTTTATAATACGAAAAAAAAATATGTTTACTCTGGCTATGCTCATTTTCAATAATGCCGATTAAACTAATTATTTGTACAACACTAAAATGTTTAAAGTAGACTAGTCTTTCAAATTTTAAAAGAAGAAACTTTAAATCTCTGAGTTTGCAATTTTTCATAGTTTTCTACTTTAAGTCAACAAAAAAACGTAATATAACGTTTTCGAGATGTGAAAAAAAAAACATATTAAGAAATCCAGGCAAGTATTTTTAAATCTTTTTTTTTTTTTTTTTGCTGAAAATGCATTTGATGTTATCGCATGCACACGCGTTTTAGTATTTGCCAAGTGACCATATTTTTCAGTTTAGGAAGAAAATTATTATCTTGGGGACCTATCAAATATCGCGCAAGCTAAACGAAATCAAACTCTACCCAGTTAACAACCAGCATTTACTTAAAAAAAAAGTCACTATTTTCATCGAAATTCTTACAGACAACTGGGTCCAACATTTGCACTCCTCGCACCAGGAACTTTCTAACGAAACTATTTGCGTCCAGAAACGTTCTTTTTCGATTATGAGAATGTTCCACAGATTCCTCATTCTATGCCTCTCCGCTGTCCTGGTTTCGGCTGAAATAGGCTGCCCCTACCCAGAGGATGTCTATCCCTGCACCTGCAGAGGAGAATATGAATGGAAAATTGAATTAACGTGTCGCAAGGTGCACGACACGCAAGCACTCCTGATGGTGTTCAAAAACGCCAAACGATACCGATTCAGTTCCTTCATGCTGATGGAGTCGACTCTCCAGTACATCCCGCATCAGATATTCGACGATGTCAAAGTGAGAGATTTTTTCATACAAAACGTTACGTTAAGGAACCTGTTCGACGAAGTGCCCAGGGATCCAGGTCTCGAATATATGTATGCGGATGGGGTAAGTGATTTGTTTCAATAAGGATATTTCTATTTACAATGCGTTTATAAATGCACTCGGATATTAAAGGTCTAGGTTTTTTTTGCAAATAAAAAAAAAACACTTATTTGCTAACATTCCACGCTTTTATACAAAAGGAAAATATTCCATATCAACATATGCAATCAAAGAACATCTTTGTGAAATATATTTGGCTTCAATTCAAACTGGTTAATGGCGCAAAATTTCCCGAGCGATTGTTGTGAATGGTAATGGTGATTTTACTCATATAACAAGAAGTTCTAAAAGAAGTAAAAATAGCTTATTTTCTTGTTTTTATTTAATATAATTTGTATAGGACCGGAAAAAAAAGGTTTTAAACAGTAAATGTTATAAGTTAAAATTCTTTAAAAAAAACTATTTTCAATAATTCATGTGGCAACAGGCGTTCAAATAACTTGAACTAGAATTCCAATGCAAATTCAAAGGGAAATTTGTCGAGTACACTGATGAGCATATAGCCACGCTTCCTAAGTATTTGGAATTGACATTGTAAAGTGTGAGCACTCTTCATTAAACTTTCATTTTATCTTCCACACTACGTTTATAACATTAAAAGTAGAAGGTATTATAATCGTTCAGTCCATCTGTCTGCCCGTCATCCACTTTCATAGCCAAAACTACAAATTCTACAGACAAGTGTGATACGTTAAAAAATTCAGCTTATCGAAATATATATGCTTATATGCTTATCAGTGTACTCTGCACATTTCGCTATGTTTAACCTCTTAAAGACCCGAGTGAAATACTACACGTATATTCCTATGTTATCTAAACATAATTTTCATGCAAATATATACTAAAAATTATGTTTTTCAACGAACTGTTTTTTAAAAAGTTATGTATAACAGGTTACTAGAGACACGCCTTAAACTCTAGAAATATAAATTTTTTGTGCTATAAATGCAACAAAAGAGGCCTATCGTTTATTTGTAGTTAACGAATTATTTTAACATTATTTTAATTGAAAAATGCTTTTAAAATTCACTGCTCAAAGAACTTTTTAAAAAATTTGAAAAAAAAAAATAATATTTTGAAGAACTAATATCGCAATGACTCGCGCACAACATCATTTTTTTAATCGAAATAAATGTCTGATACCTGCAATCAAAAGCTGAAAACTGATATTTGGGTCTTCTTTTATTGGGCATGGTCAATTTTGGAACTTATTAACTTGTTAATTGTTTGTGGGGTTTATTCAAAAAATGTCCCCAAATGTCGGCGCCAGGTCGCAAGAGGTAAAGGCGAAATTGATTCTATTTCCTATCAGGAAAACTAAACTTCGTAGAACAATAAAAAAAAACTGTAGAAAGGACAGAAGATTACTGTACATAAAAAAATTAGTTTTTCTAGAATAAAAAAGCATCGAGAAAAGTAATGGAAATTTATAAAAATGAAACCTGTCGAGTAATTTGACACCTTTTTTGACCCAATTTTTGTTTACACCTATTGCTATTACTAGACTAAATGAATCTTAAGCAATTTTTAGGGGAAAGTAACTGGCGTCATTTTTTAGAAGCGTCAGCATTTGATCTTATTTCAAAAATGTTGGTTCCCGTATACTGTGAGACTTAAATTCAACTACAGTGGTGGCCAAAAGTGTGGACACTTTTTGAAAGTTTCATGTGGTTCAACTGTTACCTGTGTGATTACATCTATTAAATTTCGCTTAAATACGAACATTTAAGTATTAAGGTGAAGGTAATTTAATGTAGAATTTCATTAAAAAAACAGAATTAAAGTATCTGTATTAGAAATAAAGTTATGCTCATTTTAGTTGAACAAAGAAGCACAATCAATTAATTCTCTTATGCTGAAATTGCAATACAAGTTGGTGGTTCAATGACTTGCAAAACTAAGACAGATCATAATATTAGTTGCACAACTTATTTGTAATACAAATATTGTAATACTGTATTTATTTTTAATTCTACATTAAATTACTTTGATGATGATAATGTTGTGTTCATGGATATAGATTATATGGGACCAAAGGTTTCATAGACTGCTTCAGCGATCTGCAGACAGTGGTCCTCATAAAGATTAAATTACTTTTACACTTTTACACTTTTGGCCACCACTGTATAAATATATAGTATTTGTCAGGTGAAAGTACTTGGCGGCTTGGACTGGAAGAAGCTGGCCGACTTCAAGAATCTGGATGCCCTGTTATTGCTGGACGTGTCTCTGAAGAAACTTTCAGCCGACTTCCGCAGCAATGTCTCCAAAAAGCTAAGGTACCTGAGACTCAGTTACTGCAAGCTTAAGCAACTGCAGGACGACGAGTTTGCTGAATTCACTGTCTTGGAAAGGATAGAGTTGTCAAACAACGGGATTGCGGACATCAAAAGGACCATGTTTCCTAGAAGCAGCAAGCTTAGAATGATCAAAATACAGTGAGTTCGCTTTACGCATTATTAACATATCACCCCCAATTTATCAGCACAGGATGAAAGCAAAAAAGCTGTCATCACTCAGTGCCACAAATTTACATGTGATGGTAAAATTTCTTCGCTTAATATTTAAAGAGCATTTCCTGCTCCCGTTAGGTCAAAATCTCGACATTGTCATAAACGCTACAATAAAAATACGTATATGCACATTGCACTTATTATACATATACATTTGTGTCAGATCTGTCAATTTTGAAAAACTAAGAATTTTCTTCATTTTGTAATACGCTGCGTGGCCCGAAGATCTGACACAAATGTATGATAAGTGCATATATTTTGATTTTAAGTACTTTTAGTAGTCAATTAATGAACAGGAAGGAACGAAACTAAAAACATCTATCGTGCTTAAAAAATTATAAAAAATTTCGTTTTTGACATTTTTTCCCAACTTTGATGGCAATGCGCAAAAGGAAGTTCAATTAATAAAAAAATTAGTGTATTTTTCATGTCTTTACAAATGACAACTTTTCCGCACCAAAGCGATCCGAAATAAAATAAAAAGTTTTTTCGGCCCACCCTAGTGCTGAGAACTTCAGAAACATGCAAATCCCAACTAACAACTAAATACTTAAGCCAGTAATCCATTCACGCTGTAGCTATGCTGTAGCTGGATTTTGTGACGTCATTTTCTGTATCTAGCGTGGATGGAAGTTTCTTGACTTATGGGTTATTTCTCTCAATAAAAAAGTAAACAAACAAGAATATTAAGTTAAAAACCATGGACAATTAAAAACTAAATGACTCTTATGACGAAACCAATTCACAGCTTTGATATCGCTTGGAAAACGATTCAAAAATCCAGCTTCAGAAGTACAGCTTTGACCACGCGCGTGACAGTTACTAGTGACAGTTACGTCACAAAATCCAGCTACAGCATATAGCTACAGCGTGAATGGATTACTTGGCTTTATAGAGTGAGAGCCCAGGTCTAAATCATTTTGGAAAGGATGAAATGTATGTGATTAGGCTCGATTTCATTTACTTTTAGTGTATGCATACCCGTTAGAGTGGACTGACGGTCAATTTACAGGTATCTGGTGGTGCAAAAAGTAGGTAAATTATAGGTTAAGTAAACTATAACCTAAGTGTGTGTGTGTGTGTCATTTTAGAAAAGTTGATTTTTACATATGTTTTAGAAAATAATGTTAAAAGTTCATAATAAATTTCCCAGACACTTTCCGTGGGCCGATATCTCTCCCAGACGCTTTAAACGTCTTTATCAAGCTCAGACTTTGTCCCACTCATTTGGTTGCGTGAGATGGCGCTACAATCATTCTCGGACAATAAGGAAGAGAAAATAAGCAAAAAAAACTATGCGTCTATTGGAGATGTGGTTGGTAATTGACTACTGATTAGTAGTGTAAATGGGCGTATCTGTATCACTGATTGATCAAAAGTGTGTGTGACCATTTCTGTATCACTTTTTCACATCTGTATCACTAAAATGACCAAAAACTTTTTACTAAAATGTACGACAAAACTTTTTACTACATCAATAAAATGGACAAAACCTGTGTACGGAATGGTATCAGGGGGCCGGGGGGTGATCACTTCGGATTTCTCAAACAAGTGTATTCCCCGAAAATATTTTTGTCACAGAAAATGGTTTTTATGAACCAAAGACCTCACTATATTTGAACATCGCAAGCGAAAATTTATGAAAACATAGTGCAAAAAGGTTAAAAAAATTTGTATAGAAAAGATATTTTGCACAAAAATCCTTTTCCGACGCTATTTTTTTCCGTTACACATCTTATAATTATTTTGTTAAATTTAAAGTCCCAATTCTTCCATGTTTATGAACCAAATTTCACGGTGTTTAATTTTTTTTTTCGAGAAACTAAGATTTGTTCGAACATTTTCATCCTTCGATCACAGAACAAATCAACGAATATTTTTTTCTCAAACGTTTTCATCTGTATAGACATTTTACAGAAAATGGTTTTTAGGAACCAAATATTTTTTTCAAATGATCTCACTATAGTTGAACAACGCAAGAATAATTATGAAAAAAAAATTCTAGTGCAAAAAGGTCAAAAGAATTTGGTATAGAAAAGATATTGTGTACAACAATCCGTTCCTCAAAAATATTTTGTTAAAATCTAAGTAGTCCCATGGAACCAAATTTTTTTCGAGAAAATAAGATTTTTTCGAATTGATTCGGGATCAAAAATTGAATCCGAAAACTTTTCTAAGAATTATTTTTCGCGATCCGCTGAAGAAACATACATTTAAGAAAAAACCTAACAAGATTTTTTGTCTGGGATTTTAAATTCAACCAAAAAAGCTAGAGAATTATAGAGTACTGTTATTTCGAACATTTTTTCAAACATTTTGAAACAAATACTTTTTGGAATATATATTATCTGGATACTTTTTGGAAACATTTATTTTTCCGCAATACATATTAAAGAAAAACTTCTTTCTGAAAAAAGATTTTTTCGCAAAACTATAGAAACGAAATTTTTAAATATTTGGAAAACATTACTTTAAATACCCAACTCATCCATGAACCAAATTTCACTGCGTGTAAATTTATCCGCGAAAGGAAAATAATATTTTTAATCCCACAAACAGGCCAAAGCATATCTTAAAAATTTATGTCTAATCAAAACATCTGTAAATAATGACAAAAATACACCTTAAAAAATCTCATTTATAAACAGATATAATACTCATCTATTAACCCGAAAAATAATATTTGTCCCAAACTTTCTCATCCGTTCAGAGCGTAGAACATGTCCAGCCCAAAAGTTTAAAATGACTATTCGAATTATTCTCGCATTGGATATTATTTTAAAATGCAAAATAAATGTTCATCGAAGCTAAAGAGCTAGTTTAATATCATCAAACGTTATATTTGAAAGTTTAAAGCTTCAAAAAAAGTATATGTAAAACTTTTTAAGTTATAACTGAAAGAGCTATTTAAATCTCAATCTCGAGTTTTTACTGTTTCTATTATAAATATACTGTAGAAATATACTGTATATAATGCATCTAGAATTAAAAGTCGATTAATAAAAATTAAGTACAAAGTCAGTTGCTTTAAGTTTTTAAAGATTATATTAAAAGTACTGAAATCTAACACGCAAGAAACTCAAACCAATATTTAAAATCGTTTTTAGAAACATCCTCTTTCTGCACACAAAAACTTTTTAAAATGAAACAAATTCTACTTAAAACTACATCTGTTTTACGAAACCCCCCCCCCCCCCCCCAAAAAATAGACAGCTATAACTTCAAAACCGCTTTTGTTCGAAGCGCACACCAAATACTTACAAATGCGGTATCACGCACCGACCTTGAGTAAATGTTTTCCGTGACACGAATTCTAGTTATGGAGGAATGAGTAGTCATTCCCACTATTGAGCGGAGTGAAGATAACTGTAAGGTATATCTTGGAAGCTAAATAAAGGGATTGATGGTCATACCGAGCATTTTTGACGAAATAGTATTTTTTAGGAAAGTGACTTTGGAGGATTTAAAAAAATATGCTCCTGCCATACTATTTTTTTAACTTCACTTCAAATATTTAATCAAAGTCACTTATATTTTTCCTTAGCTGGAATGTGTTCAATTAATAAAGTAGGTCTTCCCATTAAGAATCTTAAAGCAGAGAAGCAGTACATGTAAGGTTAGTTATATTATTGTGTTTATATATTACACATAAAGTAACTTTTTAGTAATAAAATTCATGACAAATATCATTAAATGTAAAATGAATATTTTGATAATAATTATGGAAAACTATTTATGCCATTAAAATATGGAAAGAAGAAATGAGAGATAATTGGAAACAAATCCCCGGTAATATAGACTAGATATCAGTTGATTTCAAGTTTGATTTACAAATAAATGAGTAAAGATGTTAAAATTTACAGAAAACTCACACAAAAGCCCGTCTGAAATAAAATTTATTGAATTCCGAAAAACATAATTATGTTTTAAAGTAATAAGCAACATTA
Source organism: Hylyphantes graminicola (assembly GCA_023701765.1). Lineage (NCBI taxonomy): Eukaryota > Metazoa > Arthropoda > Arachnida > Araneae > Linyphiidae > Hylyphantes > Hylyphantes graminicola. Next base: position 66,769,789 of record CM043117.1, read on the forward strand.
AAATCCAATTTAATGCAATTTTAGTTTAAATATTATTTTTCTAGAAGGAACAATTTCTTTGAATAAAACTAAACATTTCAGATGGTTCAACATTAGAATATTTTTTTTTATCTAGAAATAGATTCCCCCAAAGGGGTTAGAAAATTCTGTGCAACCAGCAAATATTTAGTCAGCCGCCTGAAAATAATTTTGCCCGCTTTCAAAAAGGTAGAGAACAATATTTTCTGCAAAGTGTTCTTTCGAAAAATAATTCCTTCTGTGATCTTAGAAAAGATCCCACCCGCCGTTCCTTTTAAAACGTGACCGCTAAAGATTAATATTTTCTAACGAAGAATATTTACTTTCGCCAACTTCTGGTTTTATATTCGGGCCAAGGAAATTTCTTCGTTTTTCTAAAAAAACTATGCAGTCGTCTTTGTCAATTTTTAAACTAAGTGTGTTGGGATTTCTTCTTCGGCTCGTTTTGCGTAACCGTTTTTTCACGAGAAGGATAATTTTCACTGTGATTTGTGTGGTAAAAAAAAAGGATACACTCTCTTCACAAAATAATATTTCGATTTTTTTCTCACTTTAAGCATTATTTTAATTTGAATATAATGCTTTTGTGAGAATAATCCAAATATATAGATAAAGCATCTGGATTCGCAACTTTTTAAAAAGGTTAGTTCTGTTATTTGTTAGTAGTTTTATAATAGTTAGTTCTAATATCGAAAGATTCTATTTAACATTTAATAAAAAAATAATGTAGATTTTTTTTAAAAAAGTCTTTACCTTGCTAGGAATTATACGTACTTTTTCAACTTCAGATGAGCTTACATGTGCTTTGAATCCAGTCAAAATGTGAAACGCAGTCATTTTTTACACATTCCCCATCGAGACTGAATTAATAGCACTTTTTTGTAACAACTGCGCTAAAAAATCAAGATTTTTAAGTTTTTTTCTCGACATAACCATATGTAAGCAAGTTATTTATCAAACTTTATAATATAATTTTTTTATATTTTAAGCTTTTTTCAACATTTAAATCCGTTTTCAGATATTTTTAATTATGAAATCTTTTTATTAATACTGTTTTCGGCGTGCAAAACTCAATTAAGTATATATGTTGGGTTTTCCTTTTTAGCTAGAGATATATATTTTAATTTAATGACATTTTGCGTTGCGACTTTCAATAAAGCTTACTTTTAGAAATTTTGTAGCTTACCGTCAAAGCGGGTAACTTAGACCGCGGAGGGTAACTTTGGCCACACGTCGGAAAAAGATTTGTTTCTCTCTTAATTTCTCTTCATAAAATGTTCCATCTTAAATTGTTTGACATTTTTGGAAAAGCGGTAATATATCCTTTCTTTCATGTAAAAAGAAATTCTCATTCTCAATACTACAATTGCTGTTTTCATTCTTACGAGCATAAAATGACAAAAATCTATCTCTTCCAACTTTTGTCTGGAGCACTTAAAAAAATATTGAAAATATTTAAATAAAACACTCTATTCCTTTTTTTATGGGAAAGATTATTACACCATTTGTTTTATTCTAAATTGAATACTTTTTTTGCCAATGAATGCGGGTAACTTTGGCCACCGATGTAAATATTTATTTATGGAACTTTGCACTTTAAAAAAATGTACGTAAAAGTGTATTCTGTTTAACTGTTTTTGAAAAATTCTTACTTTATGATTACTCATTTTTTAGATATTTTTTTAAGAATCAAACGATTTTAAACATTAAAAAGATAAAGATAGAATGCAAGAAGCGTATACCACTCAAAATCGTAATTGTCGAAAAATAAGCATTTTCAGATTCCTAATTATGAATATATATTATTTTCCCCCTTTTATAATAAAATCGTTTGCTTTTTATAAATATATTTGTTATTACATCTTGCTTCAAAAAGTTATTTTTCCCATATTAAAATAGAAGTTTATGTTTCGTTTAAGCGACAAACAATACTAGTATTCATTGTGTAATGCCATTACACGATGCACTGCAATGTAAATGTTAAATTATATACCATTTTAATAACTATATAACTTTGTTATTTCAAGTTAAAAGTTTTAATATTGTTTTTTATTCGTAAATACTGCTTTTAAGGAGTGTATGTTTTATGTATGTTTCTTATGTATTTCATGGGTGGCCAAAGTTACCCGCCCGGCTAATAACAGTGTTCTAATTTTATAAACTAATACCAATTTTTTATTATTTTTTAAAATTTAACAAAAATGCTTGAAAATTATTCCTAAAAGTACAAAACCTAGAATGCATTATGATTTTAAAGTGTTTAAATCTTTTTTGTAGTTAAAATTACTTCTTTTGTAAAAAAAACTATGATTTTGGCCGAGTTACCCGCACGGACGGTACTAAAAGATATAATCGTCACTGGTTAATAGTCTTTTTGCTGGCAAGTATTAATTTGCTGTACCTGCTAAAATAGATGCACGTTGCATGTCTAAAATCATAGTGTCCACAACTTAAACAATGTACTCCGTTTGCAATATGTATTTTTATTGAAAACTGCAGGAAGAGTTTGGAGTTAAAAGTGTTTGAAATAAAACATTTTTTTATAATATTCGAAACTCAAACTATCTTCTCGATTTTTTTTTTTTAAAAATGCTATTTCGAAAAGATTTATGCATTTGTTAAAAAGTAATCACTATATCATCTTTTTTAAAAAAAAAAAAAACTTTAGGGTACCACTTAAAAATTGATGTTTATTGGCTCAACCGATGTTTAAAAAATTAATTACGCTTAAAAAAACTTTATGCATTCAAAATATTTCACTTTAGAAATCATTTTTGTAAAATTTTATAAATTGGTGTTAGTTTTTAAAATGAAGACATCGTTAACTCCATGCATAAGAAACATTCTTGAAGCCAGAATTAAATATTGAAGTGTTAAAACATAAAAATAACAAAGTTATCAGTTTCATGATTATTTAAAAATGGTATTGATGTGCATCGAGATACCAATACCGGTATTGATCGTCGCTTAAAATAATATTGGAAGCAAATCTTTTACAAAACGATTGATAATAAAGGGAAAAACTTCGTAACATTCATACAGAATTAAATAGTAATTTTAAATATAAAAATATTCATTTTAAACAACTTAGTCCATATAACACTTTTAATATTTTGAAACATGTAGTTCTTTTAAAAATACGTGAGTGTTTTAAATTTAATTGATGAAATAAAAACATTTTTATAATCTTCGAAATTCAATCTTTCTAAAATAGATTTTTTTAATGCCTATGGGTGTTTTTTTTTCACTGTGTCTTCGTATTCAACGCTATACACTTTACATTTCAGTGCAACAAGTTTATTAATGGTGTGCATGATTTATTTTTCAGATAACCGAGTCTACATTGATTTTGGCTATTGTAGGGTATATGGTTGGTGGGGGAATTACTAAGGTCCACTACGTCTGAGAAATATTTTTTTTTTTTTGCTTGAAAAAAAATTTAAGAAAACGGTTTTAGCGAGTACAGAATATTCGTTTGTTGGAAAGTCCTCTGCCCAGCATTTTGTCAGTTAACTCTCAACCAATTGAAAGATCCATAAGAAATTTTTTTAGAAACATTTTTACAAACTTTTAATGACAATAGTACAATATTTTTTTCATTTCAAATGAATCAACGATAAAAACTTATATTTTATAAACTTGTGTTTTGAAATTCAATCAACGATAGAAAATGCATTTTATATTCTGCAAATTTCAAATATATTTCCAAACATAAATTGAAGACAAGCTTTGTTACGACACTTTGAAAATAGCTTAAATTCGTGATTTTAAAAGTTAATATAAAAATATTATATAGAAACGGCGAAATTATCTTTTTAAAATCTTTCGAAAAAATTAAAGAATGAAAAGTTATCGAAGTTGTCTTAAAGAATTGAAGTTCGAAGTATGACATGAATATATAATTTTTTTTTCCACAAAATAATGATTTAAAATAAAATACACTATGAAAGTTGTTTGCTGTTAATGTTTTTTGAAGCATAAGAATTTTAAAAAATATTAAACGTTTGTAATGAATGCATGCTAAGTAGTTTTGTAGCTCTATCAAAGGTATTTTAAAAAGAACTAGTTGCTTCAAAATATTAAATATGTTACATGAACTATTTTTTCCCAGAAAATAAAGATTTAAAATGATTGTTTAAATATTACTTTATAATTGTGTAAGAATGCTATGAAGTTTTTTCCTTTATTATCAATCGTTTGTAAAAGATTTGCTTCCAATATTATTTTAATCGACAATCAATACCGGTATTGGTATCTCGATGCACAGCAATACCATTTTTAAATAATCATGAAACTGATAACTTTGTTATGTTTAAACACTTTACTATTAAATTCTGCCTTTACGAATTAACGCGTCTTTGAATTTTATCCAATTTTGTAATTCATTAGATTTAACAAACATGATTCCTAAAACAGCAATACTTTAGATTAATACTTAGCAAAGTTTGAAAATCTTACCAGATATGGCGAAGGGGCAACAGCACAGGCACAAAATGAAATCGAAAAAGCAATGGCGATATATATATGTGGGAGAATTCACCTTGGGAAAAGTCATGGACCCTTATTTCCCATGACATTGAAATATTCACGAAAGCGATTGCACGTTGAACCGAACTGCTGGAGGGTCCTTGAAGTGACGCCCCCGGCGCGTAAAAACCCATTACATATTTTTCGTTACGGGTGTAATTCGGGCAGGACTGAGCTTGTTAAAATAATCATTTTTCGTAAAGTATTATAGAATAAGTGTTTATGATAGTTCCTTCTTCATATTATATGAAATAATTCAGTAAAGTATAAATTGTCGATTTTTGTTTGAAAATAGATGTATGGCTGCATATAGATTGTATATTAAGGAAAACAAACATGAAATGCATTTTGTCAAGTTTTTAAAATCCGCTAAACTATTTAGTCAGTAATATACTTTTGTGAGATGTTCCAAATATTTTTTTATGTGAGAACATTATAGCTTTTAAAAGTTTTAGCATTTTTAAAAAAATTAATTGTTAAAGAAAGCTTTCCAAAAATATTCAATGTACTTTGAATTCATTTTAATCCGAAAGATGATGTCCTTAAAAAAATACTTCAAACAAATTTATTTAACGATTATTAAAATCTTGGTCCTGGCGTCCCACAAACGCGTAAATTAGCTCCGAAATTGACCTGGTCCGATAAAAGAAGATCCAATTATCACTTTTCAGCCTTTGAATACAGGTCAATAAAATATTAGAGTTCTTTAAAAAAAAAATGTTCAACTTTTAAAAAGTTCTTTAAGCAGTTAATTTTGAAATAATAGCAATGATAAAATAATATGTTAACTACAAATAAGTGATACGGTCTTTCTTGGTGCACAAAAAACGTGTATTTTTGGAATTGAAGGCGTGTCCCTACTTTTTAGCATATATTTGTATGAAAATTATGCTTAGATTAAGAATATACGTGTAGGATTTTGCCTGGTCTTAAGAGGTTATGTCTGCGAAAGAAGATTAATTTTGGCTTGAATAAATGTGTTGAAACTGCATGCTACAATTCGTCTCCCCATTCGGAATGTCGGGACACGGTCTGTTCACACATGAGGAGTAGGGAAGCTAAATACAGGGAATGATGACCACCCCCGGAAAATTGACTTTTAGGAGGACTGAAAAAAATATACTGCAGTTATAATTTTACATTGATGTACTATCATACACTTGAAAACACAAGCTAAATATTTATTTTAGAGAGTTTTTAGTGTTGTTTAAATTCGTCTTTAAACTTTACATCAAAAATGTATAATTAAAGTGGGTGACTGAACAAATGTTATACTTCCAAGTTTTTACGTAGAGCGGAAGCTTATCTCAGAAATTAAGCAATCATACGGTGTTTGTTTCAAACTTTTCATACTTTCTAACTATTACTTCGATGTGTTAAAACTTTCGCAAATTATTTTGTATTTTTTTGACATAAGAGCATATTCCCTCTGATTGATAAGAGTATTAGCTGAAAGTGTAAACTGCATCGTATATTTTTTAAAGAATATTTTTCTGCAGTCCTGAAGAAACTTAATTGTTTAAGAAAACTTAACAAGTTTTTAAATTCACATCCGAATATTTTTTTAAAAAGATGATGTCCTTAAAAAATAACTTCAAACAAATTTTAGCTAACGATTATTAAATCTACGAAAGAAGATTAATTTTGGCTTAAATAAAATTTGTTGAAGTGGATGCTACAATTTTGAATTCAGAATTTCTTTCCGTTTTCAGCAATACCTTTAAAACCAAAAAGTGCTACTGTGCCCACCGCTTGCAATTTTTTTCGAAAACCTTATTATGACGAAAAAGGGATACTAGACATCTTACGTGAGTTAGATTATTATGTTTTACACATAAAAATTACTAAAAGTTAAATAATTATCATTAAATTTTTAATTACTGCTAATAATGATAAGGCAAATAATTTTTTGATAATAACTAATGAAATTATTTTTACTATTAAAATATGGGAAGAATAAATTAGCGTTAAATACAAGTTCTTTTTATAAGGATGTTCCCTGCTTTTAATTATAGATGATTGAGAAGGGTAAAAAAAACTTATCATTTTTACTGTCATATCATTTTCATAGATTAATACACTTTAAAGTATGTTGCTTAAAAGAAGCATACACGCAAAATGAAAACGCAAGATCTATAAACTTGTAAAAAAAAGATGTAATTTTTAAGAGCTTGCTATTTTTTCATCAGCTTCAAAAGTGAGAATTCCATTTTGTTTTAAAAAAAAACTCACGAAACAATATTTTGAACAAAACTTCTTTATTATTCAAATAATTTACGTACAAAGAACTTCATTTTAAACAGTTTTTGGCAAGAAACCAAATCTTGATTCGCTTGTAAATTCGGTTAAATTCCCCTTCTGGCACTTGTAAATTCATCATAACTCGACAATCGGTGATTTTCATGAAATGCTTGATCACGAAATTCGCGGATAATTCTGATTGATATTTAAAAATTTCGTTCCAGTCGACTTTGCGTTCCAAATGTTCTATGGTGGCCTCCGACATAGTTTGATATCGTGAAATCAAGAGCATAGGCAGCTTTTCCGAATGATCAATTATGAATTGATCGCTTAAATTCTGGTGCTCGGAGATATATTCCAACTTCAATTTCTTGAAATGCAGCTCAATAAACTTTTCGGACAGCTTTTGGCGCCTCGATACCTGCTCCCAGTCGACAAAAGATTCATGTTCGGTGATAAAGGATTCGGATAAAACTTGATATGCGGAAATATTCGCCCAGTCCACTTCGTTTTTAAATTCGTCGATAAACGCCTCCGATAACTTCTGATATTTCGAAATGGCCGTCCAGTCGATCCGTTTACCGAAACTACGGATCAAACCTTCCGAAAGTCCAGGACGTCGGAAAATTTCGTCCCAATTAACTTCATCCATTATTTGACTGTAAATGTTGAAAAACTTTCACGGGCTTTTATACCTGTTTAAATTTTTTTTTTTTTGAAAATGAGCACATGTTAAAACCTGTCCTGAAAAATGGGCGAGATTTTTTTTTTTTTTTTTTGAAAATGAGCACATGTTAAAACATGTCCTGAAAACACATAGTACAGTGTTAGAATAGCTCCCTCTAAATTTCCCTTTTTTAGCATAATAAAAAGCTTACTAAAGGACTAATTGGGTGAAGTGTAAAAATGGTTACCGAGCATGCTTGGGAGGTTTTAACCGCTCTTTTGCGTAAGCTGGTCGAAATCTCAGAGCTCAAGCTTGACTGAAAATGTTTCATTGGCCGTAGAGTGTGACCAATCAGAAATTTAGCTTCCTATGCTGTAATTATCTACGACTAAAAAACGCATTTTCGATACACAATTCTCTTACTATTCACAGTTGCCTTATGCCCAAAAGTAACATATTATACTTTATTCTGTTAAAGTAGAACATCACTGTTTTTTCCGAGCTTTCCATTTTAGTTACTAATAACCCTCCCATAGATGACAGTACTAAAATTAAAGAGTGAAATTAGTTTTTTGGCAGTATTCAATAATATTAATACAACACATAATTTGTTTTGAAAGATAATTTTAGTTCAAGAGGGTTATTATCAAAAATGGAATATTGTAAACCCGAAAAAATCAGCTCACGAAAAAAGATTTTTGCACAAAATATGCTGAACATACAACTCGATAAGTATAGCACACCTTCACTAAAAGTCAGCAATCACTAAGAATTCCATTACATTGTCACTGTACCATTATTTAGTCAAAATACCACTTTTTATTAGGAACAGTAAATCCTTCGCTCATGGAATGTAATAAAATAGAATTACAGCGAGAGCCGTACCAGATATTATTCAGAGATGATTGGTCGATGCGTCAGACTTACTTTCAGCGTTTCTGATTGGCTGAAACGTGTACCAACACGATTGCAGGAAAATATTTTTTTAAATGCTAGTTAAACAGGTTATTTTTGCTTTCGAAAGGCTCAGTTTCTTGTCAAAGCCAGCATGAGTACGACGCAAACTTTCGCTGATACCTTGCGGGTCCTAAAATGGATTGATAACGGGATGCTACCAGATAACGCCATTCATATTGGAAATGGGTTGATCGCGATTGTGTGCTTCGAGAACTTCAAAGTGAATATTCATTTGTGTGAATTCGTGAGAACCCTTAGGGGGGAGTTTGTGCCATCACCCAATACCATCGTGCTAAGCCCCTTTCTCTTTGAAAGCCTTTGCTCCTCTTTTGAAGATCCCAGCTTTATTGATCTGCCATCATCCTTTGAGACTGTTTTCTTGTTAGAAAGGGAACTATTCTTGGCTACAGTTGAATTTAACAACGAAATGTGCATGACTTTTCAAAAATGCGTCTTGAACCCGGATTTATCCCGGACATTCTTGCAAGGTACTCTTACAATTTCTGAATATCAATTTAGACGATTGAAATATATGCATCACCGCATCACACGAGTAGTTATACACTTCTTGCTGAAACACGAGTTGAAATATTGGATTTTGTTGGAAGCTCAAAAACAATCTACAGAAAATGACATTGAAAGTCTTATGAAGGTTGACGCAGAAAAGATACTCCTTCTTTCTCTCTGTGAATTTTTGAAAATTCATCTCGAAAAAGCAATGGATATGGTTTTCAAATGCGATGGTTGCAAAAGGAATTATTCTTATCACCAGTGCCTCGCGATGGACGATGAAGAAAAGCTCGATAAATACTTCGATGTTGCACTGAGCACATTTAATATGAAATATATCGCCATTGACTTTGTGCAGGAGAACAAGAAACATCTAAGTTTTATCACTGAAGACTTTTTGGACGGACTTGATGAAACTTACATTACCGACTTTGTACGTAAATTATATTAATAGATGTGTTGTATATCTTGTAAGATATTCTGTTTATAAATGAGATTTTTTTTAAAGGTGTATTTTTGTCATTATTTACAGATGTTTTGATTAGACATAATTTTTTAAGATATGCTTCGGCTGTTAGGGGGGGGAAGCCTCAAAGTGATTGTAAATATTGGTTTGAGTTTCTTGCGTGTTAGATAGCAGTACTTTTAATATGATCTTTAAAACAACTGACTTTGTACGTAATTTTTATTAATCGAGTTTTAATTCTAGATGCATTATATACAGTATATTTATAATCGAAACAGTAAAAACTCGGAAAAGGGAAAACCGCTTATCATTTCGCAGTGCTGTTCGCGCATTTTTTGTCAGTTCCGTACTACGGTCTTAGTGGAACGGAAAAATATTTTTTGCGCCAGAAAACTCTACTTAAAAAGGTTTGTTCTACAAAATATCTGACTTTGCAAATAGCTTTCCTATTTCAGAGAAAGCCTCTTTAAATAGCTTTAGTTTTTTTTAAAGTATTTTATTTAAAAAATATCTTCCACTTTTTTCAATACAATACATGATATTTTCTCGAAATTGTTTTAATAAATATCGCTTGCGGAAAAAAGGTTTTCTTGAAATTGTCTTGTTCAGAAGAGTCTTCTGTTAAAAATGATTGTTTCCGAAATATTTGTTACCAAATGTTTGAAAGAATGTTCGAAAATAAAAGTAAATTCCCTTTTTGAAGCACCATGTTTGAATTTAAAGTCTCAGAAAAAAAGTTTGAGACAAAAATATTTTTCAGACTAAATATTCGCGTTGATTTGTTCTGAGAAGATTTAGGGTACCCTGCAAAATTTAAAGCAGGGTTTCTAGTCTGAATAACAAAAAGCGGACATGTGCTTGCGAAGGTCAAATGAACTTTTCCATTAGCGAAAAATATATTGCCTTGACTTTTAGCTCTCAGAAAAATAATAGAAGTTATGTATTCATCTCACCCGTAAGTTTTTTTCTGTTACAATTTTGGTTTTCAAGAGGTGTTTGAGAAATCCTTGAGTGGTGGACTTGTACGCAATTTGATGTAAGATATTCGGTTAGAGATTTTTTTGGTCATCATTTTCGGAAAGAGATTAGAGGCTATTTTTTTTATATTAACAAATGCTTTGACTGTTAGGGAAGCCGACAGTTTGTGGGATTAAAAACGTTATTTTTTCAGAAAGAAGTTTTTCTTTAATATGTATTGCGGAAAAATAAATGTTTCCAAAAAGTATCCAGATAATATATATTCCAAAAAGTATTTGTTTCAAAATGTTTGAAAAAATGTTCGAAATAACAGTACTCTATAATTCTCTAGCTTTTTTGGTTGAATTTAAAATCCCAGACAAAAAATCTTGTTAGGTTTTTTCTTAAATGTATGTTTCTTCAGCGGATCGCGAAAAATAATTCTTAGAAAAGTTTTCGGATTCAATTTTTGATCCCGAATCAATTCGAAAAAATCTTATTTTCTCGAAAAAAATTTGGTTCCATGGGACTACTTAGATTTTAACAAAATATTTTTGAGGAACGGATTGTTGTACACAATATCTTTTCTATACCAAATTCTTTTGACCTTTTTGCACTAGAATTTTTTTTTCATAATTATTCTTGCGTTGTTCAACTATAGTGAGATCATTTGAAAAAAATATTTGGTTCCTAAAAACCATTTTCTGTAAAATGTCTATACAGATGAAAACGTTTGAGAAAAAAATATTCGTTGATTTGTTCTGTGATCGAAGGATGAAAATGTTCGAACAAATCTTAGTTTCTCGAAAAAAAAAATTAAACACCGTGAAATTTGGTTCATAAACATGGAAGAATTGGGACTTTAAATTTAACAAAATAATTATAAGATGTGTAACGGAAAAAAATAGCGTCGGAAAAGGATTTTTGTGCAAAATATCTTTTCTATACAAATTTTTTAACCTTTTTGCACTATGTTTTCATAAATTTTCGCTTGCGATGTTCAAATATAGTGAGGTCTTTGGTTCATAAAAACCATTTTCTGTGACAAAAATATTTTCGGGGAATACACTTGTTTGAGAAATCCGAAGTGATCACCCCCCGGCCCCCTGATACCATTCCGTACACAGGTTTTGTCCATTTTATTGATGTAGTAAAAAGTTTTGTCGTACATTTTAGTAAAAAGTTTTTGGTCATTTTAGTGATACAGATGTGAAAAAGTGATACAGAAATGGTCACACACACTTTTGATCAATCAGTGATACAGATACGCCCATTTACACTACTACTCAAATATATTCAGGTTTGTGTGCTTTCTCAGAAAGAACCCCAGCAAAAAAAAAAAAAAATCAGCAATAAAACTTCAAAAAAATCTCGAAAATGCTGATTTTTTGCTGATAAATGAAGTTTTTTTGCAGACGAGGTTATCAATGAAGGTTCCATGCTGATAGTATGCAGTTTTTGTAAAAGTTTATTGCTGACGAAATCATCATTTTAAATTTCGAAGGAAATCTGCTGCTTATTTAAAGGTTTATTGCAGCATAGTTTTAGAAACATATAACTTGCATAAATCAACGACCAAAATGAAGGTTTTATGCAGATATTTTGCAGTTTTTGTAAAGGTTTTTGAAGATTAAATCATTATAAATAAATTTTGCAGAATCTGCTGCTAATGAAAGGTTTATTGCAGCTTAGTTTTAGAAAAATATAACTTGCGTAAATCAACGACCAAAATGAAGGTTTTATGCTGATCTGTTGCAGGTTTTGTAAAGGTTTTTTGAAGATTAAAGCATTATATTAAATTTTTCAGAATCTGCTGCTAATTTAAGGTTTATTGCAGTTTGGTTTTAGAGAAATATAACTTGCATAAATCAAAACCAAAATGAAGGTTTTATGCTGATATTTTGCATCATGCATAAAAAATGCATTATTCCTTCATTTTAAACGCTTAATGAAATGAGCAAAAAAAACTTCAATTAAAAATGAAGGTAAAAATGCTGTAATTTTGTTCCAAAATCAGGTATTTTTCATGCATAACAATTGCATTTAAAACGCCTTATAAAATCAGCAAAGAATCTTCCTTTAAAAATGAAAGAAAATGCAGTTTTTTGTTCCAAATTCAGAAATTGTTGCATGCATAAAAACTGTATATAAAATGCCTAATAAAATAAACAAAACAATCTTCTTTAAAAATGAAGGAAAATTTTTTTTTTGCTCTAAAATCAGGCATTTTATATAACTCATAAAAATATCAGCAGTTTTTCTGCAGTTTTCTGAAATACAGGAAACGTGCTGATTTTTTTAATGAAGGAAACACCCCTGAATTTGGAACAAAAAAAACTTCATCTTTCCTGCATTTTTAATTAAGTTTTTATACTGATTTTTTTGCTGGGACGGGAAAGTCACACAAAAGAGTGGGATACGTCATTTTCAAGCAAAAAATCAGGCTAGGTTACATTCCAAATTTCATTAAAAAATTTAAATTAGAAGTATATTTAGAATTTAAATGTCTAAAAATTTAATTTACATTGAAGTAACAAGCAAATTATATTTTCATTCAATATTTTTACTGTTGCCATTTCGTCAAACGTACGATAAACTTTATTTAAAATAAAAATAAAATTTTGAAAGAATATTTATTTGTGTGTATAATTCAGTTTGAATTGTTGTAATATCACAATAGAGTTCATTTTATGGTTCTTCACTTTAACGCCAAAATTAACTGTTTTCATTAATATTCTACCGCAAATTGAAAATTACTCATGCGTTTGCTAAATTTGTTTGAAATTCGTAGAATAATGCTGCAAATTTTTTAATAGATATCTTTTAGTCGCCACAATTTATATATACAGTTCGAAAAATATATAATTAGTAAAATTGATGCTTTAAAAATAAAAGTGAAACTTAGGTTATATTTTTTAATCAAAAACTAAAATTCTGTATAAATCTTTCTTCATACAAATATTATGAACCATCAAAAAATTGTGAAATTACAACAATCCAAACTGAATTATACACACACTAGGGGGGCAAAGCCCCCTGCTCGCCACCGCTTGCCAACCCTCTAGAATTGCTACCCAATTTATCTTTGGTTGCTCCGCAAACAAACATGAATAAATGATATTATACATGAAGCTATTTGAACACATTGTGATTAGGCTTGCGCGGCAAATTTTGGGGTGAAAATTGAAAAAATGACCAAGAAAATGACTTTATATTGTACAAATATGTACAAACTAGGACTTATACCTAAATTCTCAGCTCAATTTTAATTAGAAATTATTTTACGAACTTTTTTCTAAAAAAATTAATAAAAAATTTAAAGTTTTGATTTAAAAAATTTTTAAAAATAATTTATAATTAAAATTGAGCTGAGAATTTAGTTATAAGTCTTTGTTTGTATAAAATGTTTTCTTGATCATTTTTTCAATTTTGACCTCACAATTTGCCGCACAAGCCTAATTCCAATGTGTTCAAATAGCTTATAGTGTTTAATGTCATTTATTTTAGTTTTGGCTAAAGTTTCATAAATTTTAAAACTTGTTTTATAATAAAAAAAAATCCCTGTAGAATTACATATAAAAAATTATACTCATTTATTGAGTAGTTAAAAAATGACATTAAAGATCAAACGTTGCTTTATAGTATCTTCTTTGCACATTTTTAAGACTCCTGTGACCCCTTAAAACTTCTCGCTCTAAGGGCAAGTTTATTTCTGCAATATAGTTCGAATATTTCAAGTTTATTAAGAAGTAAGAAGCAAAAAAACGTTGAATGTCATGAATCACCATTAAAAAATCTTTTGTGTCATCCTATAGAATATTCAACTTCTTTATTTGAAATTTTTCCTTTTTTGCAAGGCAGTGTTAATTTATCTAGTTCATATTTAATCTCTTATACAACCCAATAAGTAGTAATTAAAAGGTATTTTGTGATTTCCTCAGCATATTAAGTATGCAAATTTTTAAAAATTGGTATTTCTTTTTAACTTCTTGTTCTAAATTCATTTCTTTAGAAGTATTAAGGGTTTCTATTCATAATTTTTTTACAAATTAAAATAATAATCATTTAAATATATAAAAACTGTTTTAGATCCCCCAATACTGTTTGCTTTTTTTTCGGGTTATTATAACAACTATTAAGTAAAAATTTCGTTTCTTTATCTTAATTATTGATAGAGTGGGATAGTTTTTTAGGTGCAAGTCATTTAACATTACGACCCCTAAATTTTGCACGTCTTTAACTCCATTATTAATGCTTAAAAACTAACAAAACTTGGTATTTCGTGTTAAAATATGTAATTAAGCATTATTAGGGGAGTTAGAAATGTGCAAAGTTTATGTTCCATAATGTTAAATGAGCTGAACATAAAGAAAAAATATCCCAATCTATAAATAATTAAGATAATGAAACGAGTTTTTTACTGAAAAAAAAATTATAACAACCCAAGCGAAATGCATTCAATATTGGGGTATTTAAAGCCATCTTTATATTTGTAAATAATTATTATATTATTTTTTTTTAAATATGAATAGAAACCTCTAAATATTTTTACAGAAATAAATTTAAGATAGGAAGTTTAAGCGAAATCCCTATTTTCAAAAAGTTTTATTCGTAATTTGCTGAGTAAATCCCAAAATACCCTTTAGGGGACTGTGTATAAGATTACATGTGTAATTGATAAATAAGGACGGCCTTGCATACATGCTTGCTTGTCATTTTAAAGATGGTCCCTAAAAGGTTCACAGGTGATTCGATTGAATAACTCGTCAAATATTCATCCAAATGTAACAAAAACTTTGATTTAAGAGTTTTCGAGATTGCTTAGCATTTCTAAGTTATTAAAATTGGGTGTTGCTATTGGAAATTTCAAAGTTTTAAATAATATAGTTTTCGTTTGAAATTATTTTCAATTAACATTATTTTAATCAAAATTATTTTTTTATTTAATTTTTCTTGGTATATACAGTGTTTTACTATTAATTTATTATTACTTATTACTTTTTATGGACAAGAATTAGATTTTATTTAAAAAATATTTTGATCATATTTGTTTCAAATGTAATAGTATGCACCAATTTCTTAAAAATTGTTAAAGAAGTTTAATTTTCAATAAAATAATTCTATAATTGGTTTTTTTCCAATTTATTTCATTTAATTTTTATTTATAAAATAAAGATCTAAAAAACTAATTAAATAAATTAAATAATATAATAATTGCTTATTTAAAACAAAAACTAATTCTTGTTCATAAATAATAATTAGTAATAATAAATTAATAGTTGCGAGAAAAATTAAATAAATAAAGATTTTAATTACAAATAGTTTCAAATAAAAATAATTTTTATTTTAAATTATTTCAATTGAAAATAACTTCAATTGAAAATTATTTTATTTAAAAATTATTTTAATAAAAAAAATATTTTAATAAAAAATATTTTAATCAAAAACTATTTTAATTAAGAATTATTTTAATTAAAATCATTTTAATGAAAACTATTTTAATTAAGAATCATTTTAATGAAAAAAAATTGTAATTTAATATAAATTTTTATTGCAAATAATAAAAAATTGAACCCCCCAGAAATTTGTTCTAGTTGCGCCCCAGCTTGGCAAAATCGGAATAAAATCAAATAGGAAAATTTGTATGTGTGAGGCTTGAAGGTGCTTCTCTCCTTTAACTATAGCTTGCAAATTATCTTTAAGAAAAGTTAAAATATGGAACATATAAGTCATTTTCGGACAAACGCGACCCGCTGAATGAAACGCAACACACTTCTTAAACTGAATGGCGTTTGTTTATGCCCAGGGAGCCTCAGCAGCCATGTTGTGGCTTCACACTTCGGCGGCGAATTGTGGAAGGAGTTTTTTGGACGTCATTTTCCAAAATGGCCGCCGCCCATTTTGTTTTGAATGTAGGGGAGACCTGTGTACCTAGGGCCGGATTTTTCGATCCTCAAAAAGAAAGCCACTAAATTATTTAAAAATGTAAAATTTTGGTATGCACACATCATTACACTAATTACTATCCATTTGGCATTAACAAAAATACTTAAAATAATATATTCTTTTAAATATGAGTTTTTTTTAAAAAAAAACTTCATGAATGGTTCCAGGTACAAGACATCAATGTACCTAGGGCCAGTAGCTTGTGTACCTAGGGCCAGTCCTTATAAACTCAGGTTTTTATTTCTAGTGAATAAAAAACACATATATACATACAGGAATTTTATAAAAGAAAGGATAACAAGTATTACATTCATTTTCCATACAGTTATCTAAGTTGCAACAGTCCAAATTATTAATGAATTACAAGAATTTTCATTTTACATCATAATTTAAAAAACTGGCTCCAAAAGTGAGCTGCACACATTGCCGCTCTGAAGCACCAACATATTGTGGTTTGAATAATTTAAAAACTATAATGCTGTTATCAATTTCATAGATTTTATCTTTATCATAGATAAATTTATTTGATTGTGCAATATTTTTTAGATATTTAATGCTATAGCGTTCCCCTGCAACATCTATTATTTCAGCCACATAAAAATTTTCAGATTTTTTGCCTTGTAACTTTGTTAAACAAAAAAATCTCCCTTCTCAAACAAGAATCACTCATAGTAACAACTATAGAACTTGATCAGTGGAACTGGAATTAGAACACTGTACAATGTCTGATAATGCTTCGGATAACGTTTCCTCAATTTCAATTACAGGTTTTTTTTTCAAAATTTTTTTTGGCTTCTCTATTCGCAAGTTGTTCCTCAATTTCTTTCTTTTCTGGAGTGTCTGTCAGAATTCTGCATCTGCCTGGTTTTCTGTCACCTCTCTTGGACGTAGTTGTACCTAGGGCCATGGACCTAGATACAATGCAACTATGTGGCCCTAGGTACCAGATTTGATAAATTTATATAAAATGTCATCCACAGAAAAACCCGCATGGAGGTGAGACTTATTAATTATCTCATTTAGAACCCAATATTACAAATAAAATTATACACTAGAACTCAACTGAAAAAACTTAACTTGCCTTTGTCAAACAACAAAATTGATGAGCTTCAGAATTTTACTTTCGGGCATACAAAACTGTTTTTCATTTATAAGTATCCAAAGCTTTCTCCTCCAAAGTTTAAAAGTGGCTGCCAAAACAAAAGTTGGTGTTGCCACTCTCCACCCTTAATTATAAAACTTAGAACAAAATATTACTTAAATACGGTAGGGTGGCCCTAGGTACACAGATCTCCCCTATTTCTGCTTCTGACAGTAATAGTAATCCTTTAAGTATCTAATGATATGATTGGTTATGGTTATACCTCAATGTCATTTAAAAAGTTTTCTAAATAATGAAATAAATAACATTATGATAATATTTGATGACGAAATCGTGTAATTAGTTCGCCATTTAAACAGATTAAGCTCTTAATATTAAATTTAATTTTTTGAAACGTAAAAAATAGTTTATATTGAACAAATTTCGAAACGAGTATCAGCAAAATTTTCATTGAAGTAAAAAAAACGTGATTACACAAATTGTTAATTCACACAAATTTTCGACGATGCCAAAAACAAGTACCCTAGCAGCAAATGATTGGTTAACCGAGCATCGGCCAAACGGTCGCAAAAAAATACTGTGACATCGAGCCGACGCGACGCGTCGGAAATTGATTGGCGATGTCAATCGCGGCGCCGGCGGCTGCATTTCGTCCTTGGCAAGCGACCATTTGCCAATAATGTGCGACCACCTACCGACGCATTTTGGTAGTCGGCAAGAGATCGAAAATGTCTTTTGGCCACGCATCGGGCCAGTGGCGGATTCAAGGGGGGGGCAACAGGCCTTTTGACCCCCCCTTGACCTCAGGTGCCTTTTTTAAAATTAAGTAAGAAAAGGGAAAAATGTAAAATATAGGAGTTTGAAAATCGGACCACTAAACAGAAAATATACAGGCGCGCCAACCACGGGGGGAGGGGGGGGGGAGTTTAGGTTTAGGGTCAGCCCCTCTGACCGTCCCCCCCCCCCCCCCCCATCCTGTTTCCCTAAAGTAATGGTTTCCTAGGATTACGGTGCCGTCACTCGCCAGATTCGTAACGGTTACGTATGACGTCACAGAAACCTTTTGCATGCAAATGTATGGTGATGTTTTCCTAGCAACACGTTAATCGTAACAGTAACGGATCCGTACCATCGTTACGGACGTCTTGCTTTTCCGAACTGTTCTTCACACGTTTTTTGGAAACGTTACGGCTACTTTTGCGGGGGAAAATGTTAGGAAAGAGCGCTTTTCCGTCGGCATCCAAAAAATGGACTATAGAAGAAGATGAATTGCTGATAAATTAAGTCAAAAAACGAGAGGCCCTTTATAACCACCAAATGAAAGAATTTAAAAATGGATAGTTGAAGTCCCACATGTGGATTTTGAGATAGGGCAAATCTTGAATTCAAGTGATAGTTATAATTTATTATCTTATAAAATATAATTCGATTATCTTTTAATTAACTGCAATCTCAAAGAAAATTTTATTGAGATTTTTTTATTGTGTTTTGTTTGCTTTTTTGTTCAAAATTATTTTATCAATTCCCCATCCCCAAAGGATTGAAAATTTCTTTAAAAAATATTTGTAATATGGCATAGGTGTATGATTATGATAAGCTCGTGGTTTTTAGTCAACTTTAAGCACTAGGAGTTCCGACTTTTGCTTTTTTTTAATGTCTTTAGAGCAAAGCTAATCAACCTTTAAAAGATATTTGCTAGCATAAATATCCTGGAACAATAAAAGTAGCTTAAAATAGTTTTTAGGTAGATACTCTGTGAAAACAAGTTTTATGGAAGCCTGGTTTTTTCCTGTTACAAACAAATATTTCCAACCAATATGAGAAAAACAAGGAAATATCTTATAACATGTTTTTTTTTATTTAACCAGTTAATTTAGATATTCCATAAAATTTGAGAACTCAAGGGATAATGAATACAGATATTTAGTAGCTTTGAAAACTAAAATTGTACCGACTTAGACTATTTCATGAGAAGTACTTCAATGGTGGTAATATAATAAACCTGTACTCTTAACTTGTGTGTTTATTAAGTTTTCAACAGCAATAAACCATATATATTTACCAAATATTGTTTTTGATAAATAATTATTAAAATATAAACTTAAAACATTTGTAAACCTATGATAATACTTTTTTAATTGTTGATGTGGGGTGGGAGTAAATACCGTCCTATTTGAGAGCCTTTTACAAAACTAATTTACACTCCTTATTTTCAATTTGTTGTAAAACAAAAGTTAGAAAAGCGATAGGACTATCATATATTTCAAGCATAAACAAAAAAAGTTCTAAAAGTTCTTTTTAAGTATTTAACAACACAATAAAATAGCTAAAGTTCATTGAAAAAATTGCATTCTTTATTTCATTTCAACATTTAATGATGTGAAGAGTAGTTCTTCTGCCATGCCACAGCACCAGAGCCGTTAAAGTATCTCTAATTTCTATACATCTTGTTGGGTACCTGACGTTAGAGTCTGTTAAGTCTATTAAATTGTCAGTAGGCAGCTCTAACTTGTCGTCAAGGTGCTTTTGTCCTGGGGAAAGTACCTTCGATTCCCTTAGAATATTATGCAGGATCAAAGCACTTATTACAATATTTTCCGTTGTCTTTGGCTCTGTAGCCATTGGTATGAAGAATACATGGAAATAGTTGCATAAGATACCAAAGGCATTTTCTGTGGTACATCTTGCCCTTGACAGTCTGTAGTTATAGATGTCTTTGGTATCATCATGCAGGGATTGGAGGCGAGGAAATGGCTTCAAACAGATGCTCTGCAGGGCAAAAGCCTCGTCTACAACAATGAATGTGGGGAACTACATATTTGTGTTCCTGGCAAAGGGGCTGGCGCAGGCATGCCAAAGCAATTGTTGGTGATCTGCCTGCCGATATTGCTTTTGAGGTAGATTCCTGCGTCCCCCTCCTTGCCGTAGGAACCTGCGTCGATGGCCAAGAACTTATACTCGGCATCCACCACAGCTAGAAGGACCAACGAGAAATACTCTTTATAGTTAAAGAAGAGGACCCACTTTCCTAGGTGCCTTCATTCGAATGTTCATTCCATCAATAGCACCAACACAGTTTGGAAAGTTCCACTTTCTGGCAAAGTCTTTACTCGATTCTCCAATCGTTCAGTTGTAGGCGGCGGGAGGGCTTTTTTGGCTAACTGCAATATAATTGTGGATGCCACTTCTCTTACGATAAACGCTGATCCATGACTGGCTTACACGAAACTGGAAAGCCAGGATCTGTAGACTCTCCAGTAGCCAGGTGCCTGGAAATAGATAAAAAATATTTTAAGTAAGGTATACAAGATATACTTAAATTAGTTGCAATTGTATTTTATTTTCAGGTGACATTTGCAATGCCAGGTGGACTTATATTCGAGATTACTATGTGCGGAGGAAGGTCAAACCAATAACAGGATCATGCAGCGAAGCTTCAATCAAAAGATCGGCAATGCTGTCATTTCTCGACAGTTTCCCTTCGCAAAAGGCCTACACCTACACAAATGTGGCGGCAAGGCAGCCGGGTTCAAGCCAGTCGTGGAGCCGACTGAAAGTTTTGGTGACTGCACCTTAGAGTTGGAGCCCCCTGACGACGAATTTCCATCCCATGTGGATGCTGAGGATGCGGAAATGCCCCCTCCCAAAAAAAGTAAAAGTAACACATTCACAAGAGCGACTGGAACTGCTAAAAAAGCTGTGATGAGAAAAGTGGCAGCCCCTTCGGAACCAAGATGACTCTGTCGACTTCTTCTACAGAGTGTGGCAGCCACAGTTAAAAAGTTTCCAATAATGGATTAGATGCGGATGCAGTGCAAGGTGTCGGAATTCTGGCCGATATGGTTGAAATAAACACACAGCGTACCAGATTAGGTTGGGTTTTGAATTATGGTCGCACTAGAGCTACACGAAGGCCATTGGCGACGGGCGCGTATTTTAGAACCACAGTCAGGGGACAAGCCAACACCTGAATAGGCACCCAACGCAACCGAACAGCGGCAGAGTCCATGCCAAGCTCGCCTGCTTCGTATGATATAAAAGAGTACAAAATTCTGTAAATAGATCTAAATAAAAAAAAATTCTAATTGTTCCCCTAAATAAATGTCATTTGATTCATTTGAAGTAACTTTAGTGAATATGTTACTTCTAAGTTTATACATGTATTTTTCAATATTATAACCGGCTGAAGCTCGTTAATAAATTGTATTAGGTTTTATTTATAT